>JASTWP010002742.1:0-37153 GCA_030770255.1 Temnothorax ravouxi | reverse complement strand
AGCAGTTTCATTGGCTTAAACCGAAACTCGGACCGATTTCTAGCTGTTCCACGATGCTAGAACTATGTCCGAGTTTCGGGTCAATGAAACTGCTGCTTTTCTGTAAGAGCTGCAAGTTGATTGGCTTAAATCGAAACTTGGACACAGTTCTTGCATCGTGGACAGCGGGCTTGGGAAGGCTTTACACGCTTACACCGTAGACAGGAAAAGAGAGGACATGAACTGTGCAAGATCAGCTAAATAGAACAGACCTTGTGTTTTCAAGTTGATTGTAAATCGTCGGAGATTGTCACAATTCATACGAAAAACGCTTTGATTTTTTCTCTGCAATTGTTTCCTCTCGCACTGTCTCGCATCGAGGTAATCTAACAATAAGAGCATGATAACTTGATTATTAAGATTTCAGACCTAATCTAAAGTCTAATAATTGAACTGCGTATGTATGTACAGAGCTGGTATGTATGTACATACAATTATTGAATTTTACGTTTTTACTATATAACATATACAAACGGCAAGCTCTGCATTATGGATTTGCTTTCACTATAAAGTTATGTGAAAACGTTGAAGGTACTTGACAGGAAACATGATAGACTCACAAGACGTCAGTGAACAGGAATTGGAAGTGTTGAGAGGCGATGCCCTGGATAACAGTCTCTGCAGTAGCAAATGGATAATCAAAACTCTGATGTCTCTATGTGAGGTAATTTCTTAGAAAAATTATTCTTTACTTATTATTAACTATTTGATATAACAATATCGTGCGAATTGGTGTGAATCAGAATTGAACAGCAACATTACGCACAATATTTTTTGAAATTCTGTTTTATCGGATATAATTCCTTTTTTTTTTAATTATTCTATTCCTTTTTAATTGTTTTTGTTAAGTTCAATTTTGTATTAATATTGTATAAATTTGTAATTTTTGTTAGATTTGTGGTAAGATTAAAGTGTTTTATGTATTGTAATTTGTTTCAGATTGACAAGCATGCCTGGACAAAAGAGCTAGAAGATCAGCTGTGTATTCTGTGGGATCTGAGTATGGAGGGAGAAGTGGTGTCGCATCTTATATCATACGATTTTCCTAAGATAGCGAAGAACACCCTGATGACTTCTGACGAACCACGATTAATTGTACGATCTATAAATCATGACATTTGATTGTGAATTTTGCAGAATCTATTTTAACAACAAATTTGGGCCGGTTTAATAACGAAAGATATATTTTCAGGAAATAATCTTAGGTATCATTGGCAATGTAGGCAGCAGTGATGAAGCCTTCAATACGATATTACGCGACCGAGAGTTGGTTACACAAATCCTGAGACGTTTAACATCTGACGACTCGTTAATATTGATTCAACTTATGAGGATCTTAAAGTCAATTTTGTGGCAAATCATGGCTCATCAATCAGAGGATTTTTTGACAGCTTATTTTACAGAATGCGAATTTTTCGGAGATTCTATAATTTTTATATTAAAGAGCTCGACTAATGGTACGCACTGTAATTGCACAAAAGAATCCTTTCGCATAATTAATATAATCGTGAAACGTCTGTTGCAGATGACTTATTAACAGGCACAATGAATATGCTTGAATCTATATGTGATGTAGATACGTTGGTTATTGAAAATTTCTGGGAGAAACTATTTAGAATAGACGACTTGTTTTCGGCGATGTTAGAATCATTCAGCGAGGTAATATCGAAGAGAAAAACGAGTCAGTTTGAATGGAAGTTTGCCGAACATTGGCTGGCAGTGATAACTGACATAGTAGACTGCACCTCTGATGGTAGATTTAAATCTACTGGATTTAAAATCGATAAGACTGACGAGAAGTTTTTGAAGCTCATGGAGATTATGTATAGGATATTGAAACCTTGCAAAAAGTCATATAATTTATATCCAATTCGGCAAGGAGGCGCCAACATGATTCACCATATTACACACATGCTGTTGTGTTTGCGTTGTTGCGACGTGACTGACCCAAGACTGGATTGCATTTTGACGACTATAATTTTCTCCCTTAAAACGGGTATGTAATTTTCGTTTTTTTGTTTCAGCTGTAAATGATGCACACAAGATCATCACTTTTGCGTAACAATATATGTATTAGTTTCAGAATCAGCTTCAAAAAATAATGAAGATCCCGAGGAATTGATGGCCGACCTTTTAAAGTATCGCCTGAATGGATACTGGTTACATATGATTAAAATCTGTACCGGTAAACAGATTATGGTAATATTGCGTTTGTGTAAACGCGAGGTTCGTGAATACCTAATAAATTTTGTGCAATCACATCCTGAAGCGACACCCGAGGCGCTCCACAAGATGAAGAGAGTTGTTAAATACTTGAAAAAATCTTAGGACAAAAGATATTCCCTTATTAAAGGGGATGCTAAAGTGACTCAATTACCGACAATTACAGTCAAAGGTCTAATTTTGAAACGGCTTTATAGATCGCAAAATCCTTTTACAGGAGTAAAGTATATAGGTACTAATGAAGGGTGGGAGAGTAAAATAATTAGTAATAATTGAAAAAAATTATAAATGCTGTTACCTCATTTTCTAATATAAACAGTTTGTATAAGTAATATGTACGAAAAATGAAATGTTCCCACCCTTCAGAAGACGCGTGCACAAACAATAATGTACCTTTGAAATTGAGATTGAAAACCTGGAATAAAAATGAGACGTTCGAAGAAATTATAACCTACCCTTTGGTCGGTAATACAAACGGCTTTAGGATCCCCTTAACCCTCAAACACTTGTGGGTTACGGTAATCCAATCCGTTCGTTACATATAGGTTGCACTAGAATCGACTGTAATATAAAATGTATTGTAATTATAATATGGATCTAATTATATAGAGTTAATTCTAATAAGTGCAATTTTATATTTACTTAATTGTATCGCATACGTTTTATTATAGGTCAAATAGCGTTTTAATATTTTTATTTATAAATCCCATATCGGATCTTATTGCTAGAAGCTATTTTCGAGTTTTGCTAAATTGATACGCTTTTATCGTATTATTTCATTATTCACTTGCAGAGTTTTTCATAGACAACATTTTACTTATCCGAGTTATTACATTTACACATTCTCAGATCAATTACGAATTGACTTCACCTTAAAAATACCGGAGTCATTTAGTTCTCAAAAGTAATTCCCATCGTATAACTTTGGAATTGGATTTTAAAATTTTCTTTCCGCGTCACAAATCATTTACGATCATTGTCCAAGAATTAGCGAATGTAGATAAGATATCTGCAATAGATAACTTTATAGATTATTTCATTGTCTTTTTTCGACCAGTATTGCGGTGTTGAATAGAAAGAGATAGATATTGGTCGCACACGTTTCGAAGGGATAGGGCGGAAGGCGACGGAAGCGCGGGAGGGGAGACAGGGTCACCCGAGGAGTACTAGTTTTTAATGATTTTAGGAACGCGACCGATTTCCGATGTTCTTCGCCTCTTCCTCGTCTTCTGTCTTGCTCCGTCTCTGCGCTACGCGTCGTGCTCGACCGCTCGCTGGAGTCGCTGGTGTAAGGAAGCACTTGTTGACTGTAAATAATAGAAGTGTTGAAATTTGAATACATTTATCTACGTCATGTAAATTGACTGTGCGTCATGGATTCGGCATTCGAACTACCGTTAAAAATCAGGTTTTCCTGAAGAGAAAGGAGAATTCCCCGAATTCTGTTGAGAAAACTGCTTCTATTAGCACCGTCAGACGCTTTGTTGATCAATCGCGAGAGACACGATGGCTGCGAAAGGCATTCACAGCCTGAGATTTAATCAGGATCAAGGTAAACTACTAATTTGCGACCCGAAACTCGCAAAAATACGTTTTTTTTTTCTTCCATTAACATCGTTTCTCTTTCGCAGGTTGTTTCACGTGCTGCATGGACTCTGGATTGAGAATCTATAACGTCGATCCGTTGGTCGAGAAGGCGCATTTCGATAATGATTTAATGGGAAGCATCTCCATGGCCGAGATGCTCTGGAGAACAAACGTAATTGCCGTCGTAGGCGGTGGAAATCGTGCTAAGTTTGCCGATAACACGGTTCTGATCTATGACGATCTGTTGAAGAAGTTTGTCATGGAAGTCACCTTTACCAGTCTCATTAAAGCCGTCAGATTACGAAGGGACAAGTATGGAATCTCATGCTTTTTCTTTCCCACTACAAATTCCTACGTATGGAACGTTTGTTCTATAGAGGAATATTCTTATGTCGTAGAATGATAGTGGCGCTGCAGCGGGAGATCCACGTCTTTTCGTTTCCCACGCCTGTACGAAGATTGTTGACGCTCGAGACCAGAGACAATCCAACGGGCTTGGTGGAAATAGCGACGTTCGCGACAGCGCAGAGACAATTGCTGGCCTTTCCCGGTCACAAACTCGGTAGCGTGCAATTGGTGGATCTTGGAGCTACCGAAGCTGGTAGTTCCAGTGCTCCCATTACTCTTTCGGCGCATCAGGTATCTTAACTTCTTCTCGCTACTTGTTTAAGGAACTTTAATATTATAAAGATTCACTGCTCTTTGCTCCTTGGAATTTGTTTTTGTTTCTTTTATTTATATTAAAGTAAAACAGTTTTTCACTCAATTTTTTATATTTATATTGTGGGATGTAAGAATCCAGAATCAAATCCAGATTGTTTTTGCTTGATAAGGAACTGCTCGACTAGTAAGCCATCCAATGCTCCAATAGCTTTAACTTAATACTTACTTCAAAAATTAATAATGCGAGCAATCTTTTAATTACAATAACTATTTATTATTCATGTGTGTGTATGTATGTTGTAATAACAGGGTGCACTGGCATGTCTAGCGGTTAATGGAAACGGGACTATGATCGCGACTGCGTCCGTTCAGGGAACTTTAATTAGAGTATGGGATTCCGTGCGCAGGAGTTTATTGGTTGAATTGAGGCGCGGTGCCGACCCGGCCACGCTTTACTGGTCAGTATACAAAATTAATATAGCCACATGACTAGCATTACAGCGTTGTCGTTGATGCAATTAATATTTTTCAGTTTCTTAATGTTCCTTGATATTTTCTTTTAGCATAACGTTCAGTAGAGACTCGGAGTTCTTGTGCGTTTCAAGCGACAAAGGAACAGTGCATATATTTGCCCTAAAAAATACCAGCTTGAATCGACGATCCACGTATGTAAACTGATGCTCCTTTTCGTACAAACGAATATTTACCATACAACATATACATAACTTCATATGTATTTTCTTGTTTTTTTTTTTTTTTTAGTTTTTCAAATATGGGTTTTCTCGGCAATTACGTCGAGAGTCAGTGGGCATTGGCTACCTTCACAGTACCTCCAGAATGCGCCTGCGTTTGCGCGTTTGGCACACACAATTCTGTGATAGGTAGCGTATTTATTTTCTATGAAAAAAATATATCGCTGATATATATACCGCGCTTCTTCTCTTATCTTTTAATTTTTAATGTAATTTCAGCTGTATGTATGGACGGAACGTTTCACAAGTACGTCTTCACTGCGGAAGGCAATTGCAATCGACAAGCATTTGATGTTTTCCTCGACGTGTGCGACGACGAAGACTTTTAACACAAGGCCTACTACGTGTGCGTGCGTGCGTGTATAGTTACAAGACTATATACTTTCAACGAAATTTCTAGTCGGTTTACGAACGAAATTTCTTATATGTGATAATTGTACAGGTAATCGAGTCGCCGATTATGTAGAAAGTGCACAAGTCATGACAAAGTCAATATCCCATAGAGGTATCCCCTCGAGTACAATCTCTTTTTGTGACTTATGTACTTTTCGTAATTATACAGCTTTAATAAATATTAACAGACATTTATTTTATACAACGAACAACCCATTTAACTTTTATATTTATATCACCTTTCCTTTACAGAACTTCTGGAAGTATAGGAAGTTTGCGTGACGTGCAATTAACACATATCCAAGAGTTTTACAGAAACTTGAAACAAATCTTACAGAGTTAAATTATGTAGGTCTATCCGAGAAGGCTCGTTCTCGTATTTTCTCTGAAAAAGTTTATTGTTAATCGAGATAATTATTTGCGCAGAACTTGGTTCTTTATTAATATTCTGAAGATATATACTGTATGGTTCAGGATTCAACATAGGTCCTATCATGGAAGGGTAACAAAGCGCACCTAAAAGTCCGAAGAAACCTCCGACAAACACACCGTATCTCCATCCTTTCAATCGCATCACTGCAAACGGATCTGTGGGCAGAGAAACAAACACTATCGAACGTCACTCAATTTAAAGCAAAAGGAAGCTGCTGTTTTTATTTTATTCAAACATATTTGACTTATTTTTTAATGTTACATTTCTCAAACTAGGAGCACACTAATTTCACATTAAATTGTAAAGTCACTAAAACATCGCGTCGACTTACAAAAATGATATGTCTGATTGATCATTAAATAATCCAAGACTTTTACTTGCGGAGTAATCAATAGCACTCGGTATGTAATGAAATATATTACTTCTCGCTCTCGCCCTCGCCTGTTTTTTTAAGGTTACGTCTCAAACGTAGTGCCCGATTTTGCCGTTAGACGGCGAAAATGTACAACTGTTTGTTTCTCATTAGTACACTTATTTGTGCTACTTATTATATAAGCCACATTATAAGGATGGTCTTATGTACTTGCTTCGGCAGTACATATACTAAAATTGGAACGATACAGAGAAGATTAGCATGGCCCCTGCGCAAGGATGACACGCAAAATCGTGAAGCGTTCCACATTTTTTGCATACGTATGTATCCATTATTTATTCATTATTAGTTAAATGATACTAATATAAATTTAAAAATGAATATTGTTTCAATAAAATTACATAATGAATAATTAAAATAATTATGAAATAAATTAAAATTTTATTAAAATTTTAGATATACTTTTTTAAGAATTTTTTAATTCTTTATTACTTAAATATTCTTTTAGTAAAAAGTATTTTTTATAATTTTTCTTTTCTAATACTACGTTTACGCGAGCGTTACTTCTGTAGTAACTTACGATATATCACTCGTTTACGCGAAGGAATTATCGTAATAAGTTACTACAGAAGTAACCCTCGCGTAAACGTAGTATAAGTTTTATGAGAAACGATATTCATACTGATATATAATATTACACAAACTAAAAAAGTTTTCAAACACATATGTATATTAATGTTTAAGTTTTTCGTTAATAATTTTCTAGAAGTAATATCTCTTATAGCAAAAATTTATTTGTAACAAAAACGATTGATTTATTTTTAACACAACTTAATTTACATTAAAATACAATAATAATAATACAATTATTGAAACATTTACGAATTACGCAACTATATGTAGCTCCACAATTAATTATTAAATTTATTTGATATCAAAATCAAAATTCGTATACTTTTTATCGATTCTTGATAGAATATACTTTTGTAAATAAAATACTACGTTTACGCGAGCGTTACTTCTGTAGTAACTTACGATAATTCCTTCGCGTAAACGTGATTTTCTTTCACGTAAACGGGATTTTGTAGTAACTTACGATAATTTACTCCGCGTAAACGGGTGAATTATCATAAGTTACTACAGAAGTAACGCTCGCGTAAACGTAGTATCGTTTTTAGTGACGATAGAGCGACTACTGACGTAAGATACTTGGCATTTTAAGTATTCAAAGGCGAATAAAATTCCATCAAATTACGACAGTTTTTCCAAACGTAATTATGAATGAACGCGCGTTTTATCGTGCACGACGTATCGGGAGATTCGGGTTTCGGGAGTGTCGCCGATGTGTCAACGCGGCGTCTCGATCTCGTTCGCGTTCGCGGCATGATCGCTGCGCGATAATTGAGATAAATGCGAAGGCGTATCGCGCGGATCAAGTGACGGCCGAATCGTCGGCGAAGACACGGTCCGCCAGGTGCGTCGGTTTATCGATAACAGGTGTCCCGCGTCGGAAACTAATGCCCTCCCGGACGACGCCCGGTGCCGGTGCCACACGATAAAAGGTTACGTCCGCGAGCGGGACAGATGAATCGATTGCGGTAGTGTGAAAGGATAGGATAAGGATCATGTCGAGAAAGTGGCTGTCGAATTTTGCGCTGGCCGGCATCATCAGGCTGCTGATAATGAACTCTGAGTATCAGAAGATCATCGGCAACCGCGTCGAGGTGTCGACCGCCTTGAACTCCTGGAAGAGAGGTTAGTCGCGGGATCTGGCACGGCCTGCTTGGGCCTGCTCTCCAGCTCCATCAGGACGAGCGTAGTTTTTCGTCACGGTCATGTTCGATTGTTTTTATTTTAAACGCTGAAATATATTAACATTAGAACTATCGACGATTAATTTTTTAAAAGAAGAAAAAATGGATAAAGGGGAAAATAAATCGATCGATTTGATCATTTGCGACCAATGTCATGGAAGATCTTGAGAAAATACTACACAGTTATGAATTTGAGTAATTTCCAAAAAAAAAAAATTATAAACCAGTCACTCTGACTGCTCTGGTAGTTCTGATGTTAAATATCGTTTTGATTAATTAGCGGAAAATTGACTTTGCAGTCGCGTTTTCAACGCATTCTTGATTTTCCAGTAACCGAAGGAGTTTACCTGCATAAGATCGGCGTGGACCCATACGAGGGAGATCTGTTTCACGAGACCCCGATCGGCTTGTACGTATTCGACTTGATGCAGGAATACTTACCTCAGTGGGCATTATTTCTGCTGTTTGTTGTTGTCGACCTAACCACTGCTCTGTGCCTCGCTCTTGCAGCCAAACATTATGCAATTGAGTTGGTCGGTACAGTATTAGAATTTAAAATTGTTTAGTTTGAAATCTTCGTGATAAAAGGTACACAATATTTATTTCAACTTGAATTACAGGCAACGAAGAGAAAAGAGGAGAAGGACGAGACTAAGAAGCCTAGTAAAGACATTTCCAGCACGTCCGCGTTATACGTTTCCACAGCATATCTGTTCAACCCGTACATAATATTGAATTGCGTTGGCCTGACGACCACGGTATTCACCAATCTACTCTACTCAATCGCATTGGTGTCGATGACGAGACGCTCCGTGCTCTGGAGTTGCGCGTCGATAGCATTATTGACGTTGCAAGGACTTTATCCCGTGTCGCTCATGGTACCGGCAACCATTTACGTTGCCAGTACGGCGAAGAACCGAAAGACCAGCATTGCTACGATGCTAGTCACATTTACGAGCATCCTGGCAGCCCTATTCGCCATTTCTTACTGCATCATGGGGAGCTGGTCATTTTTGTGGAGTACCGTCGGCTTCATCCTAATTGTTCCCGACTTACGTCCGAATATCGGACTGTACTGGTACTTCTTCACGGAGATGTTCGAGCACTTCAGATGGCTTTTCATCGCGTCCTTTCAGATAAACGTCAGTTTATTGTACATAGTCCCCCTAGCGCTGCGATTACGACGCGATCCGATGTTATTGGCGTTCTCCTACCTAGCGATAGCTGCCATATTCAAGTCCTATCCGTGCATCGGAGACGTCGGCTTCTATATATCTCTACTGCCGCTGTGGAAGCACTTGTTCCAACGTGAGTTGGGAGTCGAACTCTTGATACTTTCATTCGTACAATTCCGAGCGACATGAATTGTTTTAACAATTACCTTGCCTTTTTTTCTAGACATGCAACAAGGATTCATCGTAGGTTGTTTTGTACTATTTTGCACGGTCTTCGCTCCGACTGTGTGGCATCAATGGATCTACTCCAGATCGGCAAACGCAAATTTCTACTTTGGGGTAACACTGGCGTTCGCCATAGCGCAAATCTTCCTCCTCACGGACATCCTGTTTGCCAGTGTGAAACACGAGTTTGCAGTTCAGCATGGTATCAATAAGAAAGTTAACGGAAATGAGGCTAAACTGCTGCTCGAATAAAATAAGCTTTTTTTAGATCGAAATGTATAATACCCTGCCGATGAACAGTGACAAGTGATACATGTCTTTGAATCATTTGTCATAAATAAAAATAGTTTTTTACAAAAGTCTGCTTTTATTTTGATTGATACATGGGTCCATTTGCTTAAAATGTTTACAATATCACAGTACGAATTTACAGTATAAAACTCGTTTACTTCTAAAATACATACTAAAATGATACACGATATGTTTTATAGTTAAAATTATAAAAGTGTACATGTTTAAAAAATCAAATTTTTTACATAAAAATTCATTTTCATATCCGTGCAAAACTATTTAAAATTTTTTATATAAAACTTATAATTTACTTTAAAACTAATTATTATATATGAATCAGTAATTTTTTAATTGTAGATTAATAGCATTGTATATTGTACATCAATTATACATTATATACTGCACTGCTATTTTTTATACATATATATTATACATTATATATATGTATTATATATATGTATATCAGAGAGATATTAAACATCGTGTTCTCGTATATCTCTGTCTCGTACTTAATTAATAATACTGATATCTTTGTGTGTACTGTGATCAACTTTATGCTGGGTCTACAATGCGAGTCGCAAAGTCGTGAGTCGCAAGAATTGACCAATCACAGTCGATTATTCTCCTCAAATTCGACTGTGATTGGTCAATTCTTGCGACTCGCATTGTAGACCCAGCATTACACTTAATAAAACAATGACGTTTAGGCCCGGTTTCACCAACGTGATTTAATCTAATCGGTCGATTAAACTCACTCTTCATCTCTTTCCAACTGTACCCCTAGAAAGAGACGAAGAGTGAGTTTAATCGACCGATTAGATTAAATCACGTTGGTGAAACCGGGCCTTAACCTTGGACTTCATACTGAATACTAATACTTTTAGCCCTTTCGGGCAACTTAAAAACAATGATCTTTAATTATGTCACGCTTAATACTGATTTTTAGGTAACTTTAAAATGATTAAAATTAAAACGTTAATAAAATGATGTATCAAACCAATGTATGATATACGTGCATTCGTAAAACATGCAATAATGCCTAAATCCTATATGAATCGGTTGTTATTTTTAATCTTTCTTTGACTTTAAATTTTCTCTCTTTAACTTTAAATTTTCCATTTTACGCACAAGTTCATCAAATGTTTTTGTTCTTTCTTCTTCCCCAAGCTCTACGGTAACGGATAACTCCGTTGCACTTGATGGGCCACTGCCATTACATGACTTGACTTTATAATTGCTTTTCAATTTCGCTATTACATCCTTGTTTAATGGCAACTTTTCAAAGGGAATATTTGCGTTATGTTTTTTGCAGTATTTCCAAAGTACTTCCCAATGTTCATTTCTGCAGAGTATATTTGGATTTCCTATTATTATCATAAGCGCTTTTGCACGTGTTAAAGCAACATTAAATCTCTGGAAAATAAAAATTACATATAATTTCACATATATACATATATACACGCGCACACACACATCACCCCGAATTATAATAATTATAATAATAATTAATAATTAATATATATACATATATGTATATATAAACGTTTGGGTGGCAGTGCGGTCTAGTGGTAAAGCGTCAGACTCGTTACCACGAGGAACCGGGTTCGAGTCCACTTTGATCACAAAAATTTTAATACTTTAAACTGCACCTCCCGTACGGGAAGTAAATAGGAAACTCTCGTGCGGAGAAACTGAGCTCCGTCTTTCAGAAGAGACGTTAAACTGTTGGTCCGCACATGGCAACTGGCAACTACTATGTGTATCCCCTCATGATGATGATGATGATGATGTATATATACACATATAATTCGGGGTGATGCTAAGGTGATTCTATGTGAGAATAATTAACTCACAGTTAACGGATCACAGGTTCATAGGTACATGTAATAAATAACATACCTTTGGATTGGATAAGAAACCAATGTGTTCTTTACCATCGTGTTCGAAGGCTTTAGATCGAACCGTGGACAATATCATCACATTTCGTTCTTGTCCCTGAAATGTTTCAACTGTTCCCACGGTTATGCCTTTTAACTTCATAGCTTCTAGATGATGAATAATATCTAGTTGCTGTTGTTTAAAAGGCGTTACGATCCCGATATCCTTTGGTGTTATCACGTGTTTTCCAAGTTCCGCCTTAATCAGGATACTCACATACATTAGTACCGCCAGTACTTCGGCGGTGTTGCAGACACTGCAAATGTATCACACTTATGTTTATGCAATTTTGCAGGCGAATTAATTATATAAAAATTTAATCCTGATTTAAGACAATTGTAACAAAGTTTGCATATACTTAAATATATTAACCTTTGGTTTACAGATTTTGTTTCTGTGCCTAAAACTTCTTGGAATATCATAGGAAAATTTTTATTGGGCAATTGTGACCAGTTCAACGCCATTCGTATATCGGCTCCTCCACAGACCTTTAACTCACCACAATAAAATTGTTTATTTGACACGTGTAAAAGTTTTTCGTGACTACGGAAATTTAAAACTAATTTTGTTATATAGTTCGGATTATATGTTCCCTCCTGCTTTTTATACGGGTCACAATCGTCCATTAATCTTTCTAACATGGATCTTCCTGTTAGGGTAATAAATCATATAGTTAAAAAATATATAGATTACACGACATTTAGTGCATTTTGAAAAAACTTGCCGAGAAGATGCTCAATCCTTTTGCAACAAACAACGGGTCCCAATTGATAAGGATCACCTGCGATAACAATTTGTGGATGAGATCTAGTCTTCTCATCAGATTCTTTATTTGTTATCGCGAGAGGAATCAACATCTCTGGTTCAATCGCTTGACTTGCCTCATCAATAATTATGTAAGAAAAATGATTTTCCCGAAAATTTACATCAATCAATCTGTAATAAACAATACATGATATGTCAAATATCTTCTAGAAATTTATATATAATTTAACAATATCAATTTAATTCAAAAGTTTCTCTATATCTAAACAATGTTCATATAAAGAATTACATATATGTATAATTAATTTTATTTAATCATACAGAAATTTTATAACTATTAAAAGTAAAAATTTTGACTGCATATTTAAAATAACATATACATACACAAAAGAAAATAGAACAACATGTCAAATACATACCTTACAGATGATACTAATGTTGTAATAATAATTTTTTTCCGTAACAGTAACTCTTTTGACAAAAAGAGAGTAGATTTTTGAACAAAATTCGCACATGATTGAATTTCATTTTTCACAGTCGACCTGTTTTTCAACAGACAAAATTCAATTCGTATATTTATATTGTGAGTTTTGTCTGCACCCTTCATAAAATTTATGCCGTGCGTAAGCAAAATTGCGTGATCATTACAAATAAAAATCAAATTTAAAGACAAACTTTTACTTGTCCAATGTTAATTACGGTATTTGTAAAAAAAAAGGGGAAACGAGAAAAACTGCAACAAAAATAAATTTTTTACCATTCTCTAGATGGAGCATACATTCGATATATCAAATTTGTCGGAATATATTTAATCAATCTTTTCGTGATTTCATCAGCTGCTGCATTAGATGATGTGCACACCAATATATTTTTCGTCGGAAAGTGTCTCACAATCTATCAACCAAAGAATTAAAAAAAAAAAAAATTAAAATTAAAAAAATAACTTAGCTCAATGTGTTAGATCTAACAAAGAAATTACCTGACATATAGTTTCGACTAATGTCGCTGTCTTTCCGGTACCAGGGGGACCAAAAATTATATAAGGTGCAGGGTATGCTGTCTTATTCAGTATCTTCCTCACTGCTTGCTTCTGTGGTTCATTTTCCTTCATATCAGCATTTATCCATTCAATATCGCTATATAACACATATGTTACGAGTTATGATGACGATATGATTCCAAATAATAAAATATTCGATTTTAAAACTTACATTCCCATATCTGTGCAATTTGTCCTCAATCGTGGATATACAATCTCAATCCAATTGCATTTGCTTACTATCTCTAATGCATAATGACAGCATCTCAATGACCAATGTCGGTCCACAAAATCTATATTAAATCTTTTCTCCTTCATTTTCAATGTTTTTGCATTTCTAAATGATATATAAAATTATTATATTAATTGTTATATATTATGTATGTTAGAATATATATAAATTATGAACATCTATATATAAATACATATAAATAAATAAATATATATATATATATATATATATTAAAGTATAAAAAAATATTAAAGCATTATTAAAATAAAATTGTAGCAAACTTACTCAGGATCATAGGGCTTTATTATTACATCATTTCCTACCACTTTCACGACTTTTGCAAAAACTACTTTTTTTGTATTATCTCTGAGATCTACTTCACAGTCTGGTTTAATTACATGAAGATCACCATTCAAAGATTTCAGGCTGATAATAAAACAATTTTCTAAATCAGACGTCTCAACTGTATGGTTTAACAATCTAAACCGTCCTAGTTCGAGATCTTTTTCAAATTGTATTAGATATAAGCATATTCTCAATATGGTTAAATAATCCCGCTGAATTATTGTTCGTACATTAGACAAACTTTTAATGCACTTTTTATAATTGTTATGTAGATTTGAATGAGAAATAGAGTTCCTTTTTGGACAATATATACTTTTTAATGCACTACATAACTGAGGTGGGATAATAATATATGGTAACATAAACTTTGGCATTAATGCAGGTGCGGTAATAGACCTAAAATATAATAAAATTTAATAATACAATAAATAACTAGCTTAATAAAAGTAAACACTTTTGCATGAATGTGCACAGTATTAATTTATAACATGAAATATTATTAACAAATTGTATATTCTGTTACATTTAAAAGCTATGTTTCATAATATAATATTTAGAAGTTATCAATCAGTTAATTGACCCTCAAACATACATGCGAATCTCGCTAACCCATGTGCGATGTTAGTCCATGTCTACAATAGGTGTTTTAGTCCTAAACCTTAAGAAATTAATCACTCCACAGTCGATTACTGTCCTCAAATTCGAAAGTGATTGATCAATTTCTTGGGCTTAGGACTTAAAACACCTATTGTAGACCCAGGCTTAAGGGATGGCCCAGAAAGTGAGGTGCTTGAAGGGTTAAAATTGTATATATCTCTAAAAAAATATCATAATATAAATTATAACTTTTCTTACATAAAATCTTCGCGTTCCTTTCTCTTCTGCATGATGAAAGTAAATATTTGTTAAAATTGCCAAGTAAGATAAAAGCGTCAAATTAAACCTAAAAACAATTTTATATGTACATACATACAGAAAAAAAAGAATATTCAAATGTTTTTCAATTCTGCACAAATACATCTGCACAGATATTTATAACAGAATTGTAAGTGGTCAGAAATTTCACATCAAAATATGAAAAATGTCTCCAAAGTAAATACTTTTCTTTTTTATACGTTTTGTTTACCCACATATAGCAGATATTGTACGATACGAAATAAATATACAGGATACTTACATTCACGTGAGTTATCGCGGCCGTAACCAAATAGCCACGCTATTATTTCAAAGATTTCTAAGGTTATAAAAATGCTAATAGATTATAACGCAACATCCATAATCTTATACGATATGCATTTTTTATTCTCTTGCTGTCTCTTGCAGCTTGCACATCACACTGTGTTATAAATAAATGGATTAATCGGGGACTCCCAACTGAACTTGATAACCACGAGACGCTCACGTATTTTGAAACGAAATGAATAATTGTTCAGCGCCTTCAGCGGAAGCGAAAGCTGATGCGGAAGCCGGAGAAAGCGAGAGCAGCATCTCGTTTGACCACGTTGCGATTGGGCGCGTTCAGCAGACCAAGCCGCTCAGTAGCAATCGAACGTGATTGGCTCTTACTTTTAGAACCAACCAATCAACGCAGAGTATTGATAAAAACGAACTCAACTGTTGTGTCTGCTGAACGCGGCTATTTCAGGTTGCTCACTGTTTTTTTCTTAGCACTATTCTTTTAATTGACTTTATAGAAATGCAAAATTCTTGTTTAGAATTAAAGTACGTATCAAATTCTAGGTCATTGTGGTCGAATTTATATCGAAAACAAAAAAAATTAATATTTTTTGTTATACGTGACGTTGACGACTCTCAGAGGTTAGAAATTTTGTCATACCGACGTGATGTATATATAGCGACCATGAATATGCTTCGCGGCTACATGCGCATGCTCTGTCAGCTCTGTGGCCGCACGCGCATGCAAAAGTGCGCGAATTTGAAACGTATGCATACTTATAATGCATAAATATAAATATGTATGTACATACTTTTCATATACCAACTATTCCCTGCTTTAACAAATTATTTCTGCTACAGATATTAAGTGTCCAAGTTAACGAAACAGAAATAATTTGTTAAAACAGAGAATAGTTGGTATATGAAAAGTACATATTTATATATCAACTATTTTCTACTTTAACAAATTATTTCTGTTTCGTTAACTTGGACGCTTAATATCTGTAGCAGAAATAATTTATTAAAGCAGAGAATAGTTGGTATATGTAAAGTACATATTTACATATTTACATTTATGCATTATAATAAAGTATGCATACGTTTCAAATTCGCGCACTTTTGCATGCGCGTGCGGCCACAGAGCTGACAGAGCATGCGCATGTGGCCACAGAGCAGTTAATAAAAGTTATTTTATTAACTTTTATTAACTTTATTAACTTTTATTAACTTTTATCACAAATCTTGCAAACGCCAAGCAGAAACGTCAATATTATATTCATATTCCCTCGTAATTGTCCTGAACAATATGGCGGATCAAAGCACCAATCAAAAGTTGTCTAAACGGTGTCCAATCTCTTACTTGAGGATCTCTACAACGTCCTGCTTTTAGCGAAGCGAAAGGTAGCAATTTGTGTAAATGTGATTGGTTCTTACCTTTGGATCCAACCAATTACACCATAATTGCTACTTTTCGCTTCGCTAAGCAGCTGTTCGGCTCTGAACGCAGCCACTGGAGTCACTGGAGCCACTGGTAGCCATAATAACAGCACCTGCGTAATTGCTTTGCACATTGCACTGTGGTGTCGTGGTGTTTTCATTTGTATACATTTTTTAATCGCGACAAGTGCCGCAGCCCGCAGCATGACGTTCCTTTGAAAGCGTTCGAGGTGAGCTGTAGTAAGCGTATTTAACGCGAGAATCGAAGTCACCCTGGAAAAAATTTACATTCTGCTTGCGTTTTAAAGAATTACGTACGCGTCCCCAGGTACGTATACATACATATGTGATTCTGTAAAATTTTTACCGATACCGATATTTTGGCCCACTTGCTCAATTCGCAGTCGTTCAAACTCACAAACGTAGCCGTTCTCTCGTTGAACTTTATGAGCCATTTTCAAATTTTCCAGGTATTAACAACATGACAGCGGTATATCCGACTTTGCCGAAACTAGCGGTGAGAGACAGCCTCGACGACGACGATCTCACTGACATCGACGACGAGGTGTTCATCAGGGATGGAAGAAACAGTGGATTGAAGTTGGATGATGACGGAGTGAAGCGGCCCTTGATGGCACCTCGTAGAAAATGCAAAAAATCTTGCAGCTTCCAGAGCCATAAGGTCCCATACAAGGCGTTCCTCGTGCCGTTATGCTATGGAATTACAGCCTTGATCATAGTGTTAGGCTTAATTGTACTTTGTATATTTACCGCAAATATATTTCCGATGCCGTTAACTATATTGAAAAACTGGCTGTCGCACGAGCTGAAAGAGCCTGCAAATGAATCCGAGATAATTCCGTGTACGTCACTGTCGTCCAAGGTTTTATGGACCAGATCGTTGCCAAAGTTAATACCTGAGGCACCTCTTAGGAGCAACGATGTTAACTCTGATGGAATTGAGGATATTATTGTGGGATTTAGCACAGGTATAAAAGCATCACGTTTAACTAGAATAAATGGATGTTTTGTATTATTTTAATATTTTCTGCTTTCTTTTTTGTATATAATATAGTTTGCCATTGCACCCTATAGTGCATTGTGATTTACAATTAGCTACTTTTATTTTGTTTGCTTCTTTTACAGATTTTGTCTTGCTTCATTTTGTCTTGCTTCATTTACACGATGTTTCTTAACAGTCTGAGGTGAATAATTAATGAATCAATTATTTTTTGATTAGATCATTAGCTTATTCAATCATTATAACAGTTATTGATTTACAAATTCAGGTCTGGACACAATGGATATGAAATATATCTGTACTATATATTTTGGGAGACAAACGCCATGCCTAGGCGGTGTACTAGCGCTGAACGGTAAAACGGGCGAAACCATCTGGACACATTGGACTGCCCATTCGATATTTTCCATTGATTGTGGCGCAGACTTGACAAACGACAAGATTAAGGATTGCGTCATATCTGGACGCGGTGGAGTGCAAGCTATTAACGGTCGTGACGGTTCCAATATATGGGATATACCACTTCAAGATTCAGCTTCAGAGCTGCAAATAACTTTGGACGTTTACGATGCTAGATTTACAGCGGATATGGACGGCGACGGTATTGGCGACGTAATAGCGTCGCATGCCGTCCAATCGGACAACGTTCAAGCGAGCAACATACTCGTGATATCCGGTAGAAGTGGTAATGTCATACGCAACATTGATTTACCGAATACGGAACAACTGTTCGTGGCACCGCAAATTATAGTGCATCCTGACGGAGAAAATATATTTGTTCTGGCTACAACCAGTCAACAAGATGCCGGTGGATTATATATAGTGTCTCAAGCTAATATATTTTACGGTGATTTGGTATGTAGCATAAAAAAAATCTGTCAAGTGTTTCAATGTGAAAGAATTATCGCGTTTATTAATACTTTGAATGCTTTTGTTGCAGCAATTACGAAAGCTCAATCATAACACCGGCAAAAATGCACTGTTGCCACCGATCCTAATTGATATTACGTCGGATGGAATTGAAGATATTGTCGCCGCTATGTTCAATTCTACGATTGTGGCATACAACGGAACCACGTTTGAAACTATCTGGAATTATACAGTCCCCAATTCCGAAGTAATCAGCATTCCCATTCCCGGTTATTATAACGACGACGATATACCGGACTTTATGGTAAAGCATCAGATAGGTACTGGTTTGGCCTCGTACTATTATACCATGGCCACAGTCATAGACGGTCGCAATGGACTGCCTTTGCTCGAAAAACCGATGGAGGATAGCTTGAGCGGGCAAATGTCCGGTTTGTCGGTCACCGTCGACGGATTTGGCAACGATTGGTTTTTGCATTGGTCCACCGACTGTTTAAACTACGAGGGAGTCAAGGAAAAATATCAGTTCTTGAAAGAACAGAGTTTCATGTCGCAAACGCGCGCCGACCCCTGCTTCCTGAGATTTAATTCAACGCTTACTACGAGACTTCTAGCTTTGAGCCAACACGTCGGTCCGCCCGGAGTGTCGTTGTACTTTTCGGAGGATTGGAAGTCCCTGGAATTCAATAATTCAGTCGATTCACGAAAGGAAGAGGAAAAATATCTGAACTCCTATTCGGGATTAAAAATCCCGGACACTTACGCAAACATACCGCTTGTTTCCGAGAGATCGCCGGGAGTTCATAAAAACCATCGGAAAGAAAGCATCTTCAAGCATAAAGATAATAATATACTCGAGATCGGCAAATACGACTCGGATGCAATATACGAAAACGTTGACGAATTTAAGAGCCACAAGAAGCATAATCCCGAGGACACCGTAGAGAATTTAGACGTAGATCAAGCATGGAAGCAAAATAACAAATGGATGGATGACGATATGCAGACGGATAAAGAATATGGTAGTATATACGAAAGTGATAATAGTAACAATGAAGACGGACAGCAGAATGTGGATTATTCGCAAGGTGAAGTGCGAGAGCAGAGGAGCATTATTGTAGCTAAGGATCCATATTCAATAAATATTTCTGACAAAGAACATGTCTCCAAGGAAATTGGCGATTACTCAACACTCGAATCGACGCAACATAATTTGCAGTTGGATCACAAGAATATTAACACAGAGAATAAGAGAGGAATGAAGGAAATCAAGGACAAGAAGAATGGCTCGGTGAACAAACCTGACACAATGAATGTATTAATGACGCCAATTTCAAAATCTCAAGAGGAGGTATCGTCAACTATGTCGAGCGATAAATCAAATATGGAAAGGACTACTACAATACAGAGTGCATTAAATACGAGCAGCTTAATAGAAGTCAATATTAGTATGGAATATCTGAACGACACACACACCGATGAATCAAATGTTACTAAAAATCAAATTATCACCAATCATCAAGATGAAACTTCCACTACTAAGAAAGTCGTAGACGTGACACAGCGGAGACAGATTTATAAGCATAGTTTTCCCAGCATTATCCAAGACGCGGATGATGACGCTAGTATAGAAAAAATATTTAAACGGGAATCATTGAAAAATCAAAATAAAGGCAAGATTAACAGAAAACAATTGCGATTATTGTCGTCGGTAAGTGATAAAGATTTTAAAATAAGACAAAAACGAAAAACGAAACGAAACTCTGGAACCGACAATTCTCGGTCGAGCGGTATCAATGGCATTCAGAAGCAGGCGCCAACTGGTATTCTGTTGCCATCCATTACCGAATCCAAGGGAAGGACTTCGGTGGATTTAGTGTTCTCTACATTCTGGCTACCGTCGTCCGAAGTGTCTCTGATTTTGTCGCAAGCGGATCAGTGCATTCGTAAAAAGAAAGCGTTGTTAGAGAGAGAGAATAAATTTGAGTATAAGAAGGACGACGACATCATCAGCGAATGTTTAGCCGAACGGGGCATTAATTACAGATTATATCAAGAGTCGAAGGATAGGGAAAATACCAAAATCGCGCTTGGCCAAATGACAATATACAGGATGAAGTTGGAATGCGTATGTCCGGAGGATATGTTACCTAATCAAACGTGCAGAAATATTTCATCACGTCAGAGCTGGCCAGAATATCTAGGCTCTTTTGGAAACGGCTATTTTAAGCCATTGCGTAGATTAAATGTCTAAAGAAACTGCAAGGTTCTCGTCGAATTATATAAATTATTGAGGAAACTTTCATTGTAACGGTCTTTAATGGAGTCGTTAACAGATTAACAGAATTGAAGAATTATCAAATAGTCCCGTGCACTATTTGCAAAAGTATACAGTAAAAATCACATAATTTTAATCAATTGTTATATATAAAAGCAATTTATATTAATATTTATATGCAGTCTTCTTCGCGAAATAAAAAGAATGCAAATATATGCGTATTTGTACATATAAGAATACAGTTGCTCTCGCAATTAAAACCTTTAACGTTTAATTTTGAAGAGAATTTCTATAATCACATATCTGTTGATTATTTATGAATAATATAATTAAAAGTTTTTTCAGAATGCAGTTACGAATGAAGAAGTAACTGTATGTGCCAAAGGTGATTTCAATAACTCTTTATATATACAAATATATTAAAATTTATAACTTACGATCGCATAAAAATGTTAATATAATTAACATTGAAAGTATACGTTATATCAGTAATAAGTTAAATGTAACGATCCTGCTATCTATATATGAATTAAAATGCTAATCATATATACATATATATATATAATATGTTACTACATATTGATAATCAAAGTTTATGTAACTGTATAGTCCGATACCAATGTATGTTAATTGTATCAGCAGATACAAATAATCTATATAGTGTAACCTGGTGCTACTAATTTTATGTGTTCTTACGTGCATTTCTTATCATTTAAAGAAGAAATTAATAATTTATTATGCAAAGTTTATGAATGATATTGCTATCTCTGAAGATTCATCAATTACGTTTGCAGAATAACATATGTAAACATTTAATCACTGTTAAATGTAACATGAGTATTCTAAGAATATAAAATATATACATTATTGATCATTGCTGACGTTTATTCTTCCTCTTCCTGGTACATTTTCGCTGCTATGGTATGCTGTTTGATCAATACCGGATTATTAAACGGTTTACTTATGTGCGACAGGACAGATACTTCTTATGGCTTTTGGAAGAATGGGACCAAGCTGAACGTTTTAAATACAGCATATAATAAGCTGTGCAATTAAGTGCAATGCAAATTATGGCGAAAGGAAACGTGAAACGTCGTAAGATATATATGTCACATAAGTTTAACGGTTAGACAGTAATTAATAATTTTTTGATGATGCATTAGCGAGCTATACTTGCACTGTATGCAGCAGCAACAATTATTTCAGATTGTCCAAGGCTCAGAAAGCTAATCTGTTTGTAAGTGTTAATTAATTAATAGAGTATACTTAAGACTACAATATAGATGACATGGTTCTTTCTAAATTTATTGATATTTTACATTTCTTCCAGAGAACATTTGAACATCCTGAAGTAGGAGATAACGAGAAGTTTCAAGATTATAAGGATGATCTTTTAAAAAGATATAAGTTATGTGCATGCAGTTATTTTTCAAATCTTGGGTAAGTCTTTACTCATACACACAATACACTGTTTTTTTTTCCCCAAGAATGTTTTCTTATTCTCATCAACTTCTGTAATTCAACATATTTTTCCATACAGAGATGTTAATTCAGTTAAGAAACTTTAAGCTCTTGGATTTATAGAAGAATGGCTGTACAAGGTAAAACGATCGAAATTATTGGCGGAGATACGTACAGGCATTTTCGAAGATCGATGGTACCTTTTACTACCATACCGAAAGTACAAACCGCGGACATCTCACGCTGTTTGGAGCGCAAAGCTCTAAGCGGAATTCTGCAAACTGTACAAAGACGATGTTGTACCGCACTCCCTAAACCTGAGCCCTACAAAAATGCAGAAACGCAGACGGATTACAGAGAGAGCGAGGCGCAAACCGAACCTTGGGAACCACCATATAAAATTGTTCCAGGTGACAACGCAATTATATTACAGTATCATATCGCATTCGTAGAATAAATCAATTAAGAAATCGGAATAGTGGCAAAGAAAAGGAAAACACACGAGGAAGACACAAAACTGGAGATGCAGAATTCTAGTGGATATACTAATTTTCATTTAGGTCACAATCCTGAAGTGCTGGCGTTAGCTCATCTAACTTGGGAGCATGGACTACCCGCAGGCGTCCATGAGGTGCACCTTATCAACAGGATGCGGATGAAGAAAGCTTGGGAAGCCGTATTACCGCCGATGGATACGCCGGCCAACATAAAGATGCGAGATTCAATAATAACGACCTTGGAGATAGACGAATGGGCATTTCGAGAGTCGGTGAGTTCAAAACGGAATCTCAGCAAGGAATTGAAGGAATTAAGAATCTCAATCATCTACCTACAATATCCACAATTCTTCTTTCTTCAATTATGTACCCTGATGAAAAAATTTCTCATATTTTCTCAGAATTCTCCTAAGAATTTAAACTTATGAAAAATTCTGGAAAAAATACATAAAATTTCTCAGATACTTTTAGAAATAATTGGATGAGGATTTTCGGAATATTTCAGTATCCGTATATGTACATGAAAATTTCTGATAAATTGAGCCAGATTTTCTCATATTTATTAAATTTCTACAAAGATGTGTTGCCGCCGTTGCCGGGAAAAATCTGAAATATTTTATTATTGTTTTGTCAGAGTTTTTCTGAAAAACGTTCCAATTCGTATAAAAAAAATCCTGAAAAATTCTTAGCATTCTGAGAAAGTCTTGAAATTTTTATAGAAATTCTGATTAATAATGTGAACAATTCTGAGACATTTTTCCACTAAGATAATAATTTTATATATGATAAAAATCTCAACCTTTTACATAATACCTACACGTAACACCTACGTTTCTTCCTTTCTTTAACTATGTAATAATTTTAGGAGATTCAACTCATAATGGATTTACGTCTGGATCTGATGAGGGACCTCCTGCAGAATCGTGAGTCGGAATACGAGAAAAAAATGCAGGGTCGTTTCAGTAGGCTCGAGAACAAACTGAGCAAATGTCGGGACAACCAAATTAAGACTATCAGGCATAATCTTAAACGAGATTTGCGAAAATTACGTAGGAAACGTTGCGACGAGCAGCAACCTCGTAAACCCGACATAATTGAACGGCATATCGACCCGAAATCTGACCTGTACGCACCGCAAATGCGTTTCGGCGAACATCCCCAAAGACGGCACGAAATCTTGCAGAAGCGGTTCTTAAGCGAAAGCCACATTGAGCGTGAGTATATTCGATAGTAATTAGCATCAGTCGCCGCTACTCAATTGTCATCGCAATTGTTACGTATACAATTAGAACAAGAAGAAGACGCAACACTCAGTTGGTTACCAACTATCGAGGAACCGAAAGCGATTAAGCATGGGCCCAAACCGATAGACATCTGTGTACGAGAAACCAGATGGACGGAGGAAAAACTGAAGCAACTACACTCCGACTTGAAGGCCATTCGAATGAAAGTCAAATCCGTGGATGAGAGTCCAAGATTAGTGAGGCGTAATCACGAACTGCCGGCTTTGCCTGTTACACCGCGTAGATCGGGCACATGGGACAATAAGCAGAAACAACGGGAAGAGTCTGCTACATTTATTCAGAAGCTTGTTAAAGGCAGAGCGATACAGTGTATGGTAAAGTACAGATCATTCGTCGTGCATTTTAAAATAGATATACAGAGCAAGATACTATAAAGTTATATATGTTTCTATCGCAGTAAAAATAGAGGAAAGATACAATTTCACATATTTTACAGATGTACAAAGGACGCGATAGATGCAGAGAGCTGATCGAGGAATTGGAATCGACTCAAGCGCCCGAGCAGGAAGATCATGATG
The DNA here is from genome assembly GCA_030770255.1 of Temnothorax ravouxi. Taxonomy (NCBI): domain Eukaryota; kingdom Metazoa; phylum Arthropoda; class Insecta; order Hymenoptera; family Formicidae; genus Temnothorax; species Temnothorax ravouxi. The sequence continues at coordinate 12,304 of JASTWP010002742.1, read as the reverse complement.
ATGAAAAGACACACATGATAAATATGCGGCAACTACAGAGCGATCAATCGGTACAGGAAGATCGTTTGTGTGAGATTCTCGATTCCTTAGAGGGGAAGACAGTCTGTGGGACATTAGATTTTCTCAGTAAGGTAAGTTTTTGTAATCTTTTATCGAAACAGCTCGTTCGATTATCTCTCTCTTGTTATCTGCAGGAGTTAGTGAGATTAGAGGATGAACGTAGAGCTCATGCTTTTGCCTTGCTTGCCGAAAGAGAAAGATGTATGAGAGAGGCCGCCGAAGCTGGCAGGCGACAAGCCGAACGTAATCGACGACGTGAATTCGATGAAATGTTCAAGCAAATTGTGAAAGTAAATCAGGACTCTGTAGAAACTTACTTGGAGGACATTGTGAGGGATGAAATCGATTGGATATCTGATGAAGCGGCTAAAGAACGTATCTTAGAAGTTTGCGACAAAGTGGATGCTATATCGAAACATGCCACAGAAAAGTAAGAAAAATATGTGCATTGATAATCAACAGGTATAAACAAATTATTTCATCAAAACAACGTGTAAAACACAGTGGTATTTTCGTAGCGCTGATAAGTTGGCAGATGAGGAATTGGTGGCGGATATGATCTACAATTTTGTTTTACCCGAAGTGGAAAAACATAACATGAGAGAAAAGATTCGCGATCAACAACAAAGTTATATGCGGAACGCATATACATTAATTTACGAGAAAATTTTAGATTTACCACCCGATGAACCATCGCAAGTCACAGATCAAGAAGTTTACGTAAAAACTGAAGATATGCAAGTGATTCGCGCGGCTACGGTAAAGATTGATGATTTGTTTATATTATTTTTCGTGTAAAAATATTAATTTAATTTTCCAGGACCAAGATATCAAGACAGAAGAAATAGAACTCCCAATCCACGAAACAGATATTGAAGATAAAAAGCGAGCAGATTCAGAAATAGATTCAGAAACAGATTCACAAAGCGATTCTTTAATGAAAGCTCAATAATGTGTATCGGAAATCAAAGACTACTTTGATCTGAAAACACTTTTTATGTGTTTTTTTATAATAAAACTTAATAACAAGTAGAAACTTGCACATTGCTTCCTCATAGTTCTTAAGTGTGCAAGTAGAAATCTGCACATTGTTTACTTATAGTTCTTAAGCTTTTATTTTATTCGATGCATAATTATTAATATTTATTTTTTTGTTTTGGCTTCCTCATAGAGGAAGAATTTTCCGGCGAGTGCTATAGAGTGTGTATTTTTTTTGTTAAAAAATTTTTTTAATCGGTTTCTAGAATATTTGCGGAAGTTAGAGCAATTACAGACATTTCTAAAAAAATTAAAAATTTAAAAAAAAAATTAAAAATTTGATTTTTGATCGCGTATAAAGCTGGGTCTAATCAACCGAATTTAAAAGAATTATATATGAAATAGGGGTAGAAAAGACTGAAAAATATAAAAAAATTAAAAATAAATCGATATCTCCAAATTTACGGAAGTTAATGCATAAACAAACATTTCTGCAAAAATTCAAAATTTTATTTTTAAAAAACCCTTTGATTATTAGCAATTTTTATTAATTCTATTATATTCTTCAGTTTTTTCTACCCCTATTTCATATATAATTCGTTTAGATTTGGTTGAATAGTTCTGGAGTTATAGAAATTTCGGTAAATTTGGCACACACACACACACACACACACACACACATACACACCACACACACATCACACAAATACATACAGACATTTTTTAAAATTGCAATTTTTCGACGTTTTAGAACATTCTGAACACATTCAGAAAAACAAAAAAAAAATTTTTTTTAACGAAAACAAAGCTTTTTCTATGAGGAAGCAATAGTTATAATAAAAGTTAAGTTTTGACCGAAAATATAGAAATTGTCTATTTAAACTTCCAAAAATAATCGAACCTATTGTGCAAATTGATAAATATATATGTTTAACATTGTAGTTCAATCAATATAATTCTGGTTGAATATTTATAAAATCTACGTTAAATTTATATTACTCTTTCAACATCAATACTACGTAATAAACTGTATCTTTACGTCAATAAATTTATAATGGATACATTATTTTAGCTTATGTACATTGTCTTCCGATAAATATTTCTTTCAACTTAGATGTCTTTATAAAAGAATTATATAAATTGGAGATAAAATGTCAACCCAAACTGTATGTTGATCAGTTTAATATGAATTACAGTCTTTTATACGTTAATGATTACATATAACTACATATAAGTATAATAAAATCAATTATACACAACGTTAAAGAACTTATATAACACTAAAAATAAAACCAATGTCTTTCAGTGTTTAAAGTAATAATTTGTTTCATTAAAATAATATTTTAATATCACTTTAATAAAACTACACATTAATGTACATTTTACTACGATAATATTAAAATATTTTAATGAAATGTACATTAATGTTATTGCAATATCCAGTTTATTGTCCTTACTCTTGTTCAATTTCTTAATAAATGCACGATAAAATAATCAAAAAAACAAATCTTTTAACCAATTTACGCTGCACATATATATATATATATATATATATATATATATATATATATATATATATCTGTACCTTAGAGGTAAAGGATCGTGTACGTCCATTTTCTTAGCATTTCAATAAAATAAGGTTTAAAGTTTTAAATAGGAAAATGATATATAGATATTTTTCTAGATGTACATAAGAGTATTAGTAACTTGATTTATTAAATTTTTGATCAAGTATTTTAACTGACATGTTTAATAGTGCAACTGCCAATAACACGCTGTACTTTGTTTAAAAATTAAGCACTATAAAAATGTTTAATCCGACTTTTTCTGAACATTGTATTTTAGGAACTAGTAATAAAATAGACATAAAACGCTTTACCATTATATAATTTAAGCTCCTGTTATATTGAAAAGTGTATTAATTCCATTTTAACAAAAACCGGAGATATACAATCCTTTACTTTTAAGATACAGATATACACAACAAGAATCTTAAGTAAAGCACTATAAACCCAACTAAATACATTAATTCATATAGTGTTGTTTCTATAATAAGACAAAAAGCTTAATAAACTAAAAATAATAATTCTGACTTAAACTTTTTCACAGATAAATGTTTGAAAATAACCTTCATAAATTGAGTTAAAGAATCCCGCACGATTTATGTATAAAAAACCGTTTTCGATCAATTTTTCTGAATTTTTAATATGACAATATGTTGTAGTACTTGTGTCCCTGATGAAAAGTTTCAAATTTCATTAACTTTCTGTAATTAGTTTCTGAGTTATAGGCATTTGAAAGTCGCGTTCACAAGATCGTCCGTACGTTTACCTATACGAATTTACATTTAATATAGTGAATAACAGTTAAGGAGGTTCTACAGATAATGGATGTATCTAAAAATTGGAAAAAAACTTCATGGACGTATAAAGTGAGATGCGAGACAAGTGCTCAAAAAATTTTAGCATCGGTTATCGTGTAAAAATTAGCAAAAATCAATTTTGAAATCACAGTTTTAACATGAGCTCTTATGGCAAAAAGGTTCCCGGAGACAGGAAACGAGATATTAATTATATGAAGGCGGCCTACCAGAGATTCAAAAAACGGAGCTCGATCTTAATCTAAGCTTTTCAGAAATATCAAGAAAAACAAGGGTTATCGTGTAAAATTTTGTGATATTGGCTATTGAAACAGGCCATAAGTATCACAGTTCACGTAGCGTGCTTCGAATAACAAGGGAGATTTAACAACGTCGCAGCGACTGCATCTCACATAACCTTTTATCTGTCAATGATTTTTGGGCATTTTCCATCCGAAGAACAACTTTCTTTTTAGCGAATTTTCCTCTTTTGACACCACGCAAGACTCTATCCTTATTTCTCCATGAATTGGTCGGGCTTGGAGGAGTCATTGAAAGAACCATGCTCATATGAGCAGAACAGTGAGACTCAAGACTCAAGTTCGTGACGTTACCACATTTTCTCGCATGTATAAGAAGCCGGAGTCAAAGGAGTACTTACACGATATTTTTAATTATTCCTCGCTTCGACTAATATGGGTATGATATAAGCTCTAACATCATCAAATTTCATGAAAATATATTTTATGAATACTTAGAATTGATGAATTTGAAGATTTTCTCTTCATCTCTCGACTGACTAGAGAGTATGCATACCTGTAGAACCTCCTTAATTTAATAAAAGCACGAATAAAAACCGAAAATCTTTATAGAAGAAATGCAATATAGAATCAATTGAATGAAAATCATACACTTCATTTTCCTAGATTTGTGAGGTAATGTCATATTTTTTAACATACCCCTACTCTTTAGTTTTCTTTTTGCCAAAATATAACTCATTCGTATTCAATAAATCGAGTGAGATTCTTTTAAATGTATTAAGTGTATGTCACGATCATTATATCCATTTCGTTATAACAGCTGAAAAATGCATCATATAAAGAGTATATAATTCTGCAAAAATCTTCGTACTAGATCTCTTAAAATGTAAAAAGAGCCGAGTTAGCGCGGGCACGACGGTGGCTCGACGAAATAATTGTCTAACGTATTTTTTCCAAGTAAGTCCGACATAAATTTCTTAAACTTCATGTCCTGCGCATCGCTCGACAGTTTCCTTTCAACTATGAGTTTTCGTTTCTTAGCTTGCAATTCGTTCGTCTGTTGAAGCGTCTCGGTCTCGGTATTGATAATGTGTGCTTTCCGCTTGCGATTTTCTAACGAATCGGTATTCTGAGTGCCTTCCCGCGCTCGACTCACTTCAGTAGTCAAATCGACCATCTTCTGTTCCCACTCCTCGAGATGCTTCCGCATCTCGGCTAACTGCGTGTCCTGATCCTGTATCTTCTTTGCCTGCTTATATAACTTCAGGGTTTGCTTCCGTACCAGATACTCTTGCCTCTGCATTCTGAGCTTCATTCTACCCATCTGGTTTCTCATGGATAGGAAGAACATTTTGTTCTTTTTCGTACGATCGTTAATCTTCTTAAAAGTCTGGTTAAGCTTATCTGAGCAGGTTATGTTATGATTGTTGCAATGCGGCAGTGAAGAGTTATTTATGTTTCTACCGTGGGAGATCATGACGCCACCAGGTAGGTCGTATGAATTCACAGTGCCGACCATGGATGTACAGATATTGTGCTTCAAATCCGGCAAGATCTTCTCGTCGAAATGTTCCATGGCCATGCTGCTTATATCCCGCAGCTCCTGAAGTATCTCGTGTGCCCTGGGCGGTGTCTTTGTCTCTCGAATTAATCGAAGAACACGAAAAATTTCATCGATTACCTGGGGTAAATAGTTGCAACAAACTTATTATTCAACAATTTCCAACTTACATGAATAAGAGCTTATCTCTTGAAATATATATATATATATAATAAATCTTATAAGTAATATAAGAGATATTTGTAAATGAAGCTAAGAACAACGGTAAATTTGTCGCGTGAAGCAAAAATCCATTACCTTTCCTGGAATAAAGCAGCAAACGTTCAGGTCCACGTACTTGATAAAAGTCATTGATAACATAGAGATTCTCGTTTCTATCGCCGTCAAGATATCGCAGTGACGCGCGAGAGGATGGCTGCGTCGCTCCGACTCTCTCCTCGGCAGCTTGCCTTTGACAGTCCGGAGGCATTGGGCGTGATATTTCTCCATGAGATTGAAGCCACGGTTGAGCAGCTTTTTGCAGATCCGATCGAACTGTCTGCAAACCTGACAAGCACATCGTGAGATCTACGCACTGTCGCAGCCGATAGAACGAGGGAGAATTCTTGCGAATGCCAAAGGGCGATCCTTACGATCCTATATTTAGATATCTCATCGTAGGAGAGGTTAGACAGGATCGCCTCCAAGCAAACGTCGGGGAGATTTATCAGCTGCAGTTGCGCGTTATCGTTCGTTTGACGCGCGGCAGGATCCGCAGGATCGTAAAACCGTCTCCGTTGCTCGTCAACCATATCAATTGACGTTATTCTTTTCCATTCCATGTGTGTAACGCGAGAGACTTTCACTCCTCGTCCTCACGACTAAAACCGGAGTAACCAGTAACCGGACCGTTAATTGACACGAATCAACTGCAGAATGTAGGATGCAGAATGCAGATTGGCTCGTGCTCACACTGGTCTGTACTGTTCGAGTGCTCACAACTCAGTTGCTCACAGCCCACAGGCTCACAGGCTTCGATGTCGATAACTTATTTTTTACTGGGAAAACTAGTGCAACAGTGCAACACGGGGGACGGGGGGGTCTGTTTCTTTTAGCTGCACTGCCTGAACTGGTGCAAGTGTGCACCGCATACAGCGGCACCTTATGCTATCCCAGCAAAAGCTTCCGAAAGACGTCGAAGGCCGGTATTCATAGTCAGATCTTATTCAAGCTGTGATTGGGGGGTTCATAACATCTTAAGATCGTACTTAAGGGGATGCTAAAGTGACTCAATTACCGACAATTCATTTCAAAGGTCTCATTTTGAAACGGCTTTACAGATCGCAAAAACCTTTTACAGGAGTAAAGTAGAGGTACCTAGAAAGAGACGAAGAGTGAGTTTAATCGACCGATTAGATTAAATCACGTTGGTGAAACCGGGCCTAATGGAATTAAGGGTGGGAATGTAAAATAATTAGTAATAATTGAAAAAAATTAAAAATGCTGTTACCTCATTTTCTAATATAAACAGTTGTATAAGTAATATGTACATACATACGAAACGAAATGTTCCCACCCTTCAGAAGACGTGCACAAACAATAACGTACCTTTGAAATTGAGATTGAAAGCCTGGAATAAAAATGAGAGCTTTGAAGAAATTATAACCTATAACCATGTCTTGCTGGTCTACAACCTTGCTTTAAAGGGTATTTAAGCTTTAAGCTGTAAGAAATTGACCAATCACAGTCGAGTATTCTCTCCACATTTTATTGTGATTGGTCAATTTCTTACGGCTTAGAGCTTAAATATTCTTTAAAGCAAGGTTGTAGACCAGCACTTAAGTGAATGTGAGGAGAATACTCGATTGTGATTAGATATACAGCACTTACAATTAGATATTTAAGGGTCGACAGGAGTAACACTACCGACCTCTGTCGGGTTGCTTAGCTGCGAGTCCGTATTTTATTTATTATAAATTTTTTAAGGCCCGGTTTCACCAACGTGATTTAATCTAATCGGTCGATTAAACTCACTCTTCGTCTCTTTCTAGGGGAACAGTTGGAAAGAGATGAAGAGTGAGTTTAATCAACCGATTAGATTAAATCACGTTGGTGAAACCGGGCCATATATGACCACTCTCATCTTTCTCTCTGTGGTATGTGTACATACGTCTATATATATTCTTATGTCTATGGTGGTAGCAGACGCGTCTGTTCCTTCTACTTGCACTTTCTGCGTTCAGATTGTGGTTCAGATGCAGAAAGTGGCAAAGTGCTGGCAAGTGCTGGTCAAGTAAACAAACAAAAACTGCCGTAGCGGAAGGAAGCAGATGAAAAACTCCAAGTTTACGGTGTCTACATAAAAGTTGACGCGTTTACAGCTGGGCCAAACGGTCAGCTGTAAAACTGTTCCCGTGATCTGGTTCGGGGCTATTTTTGGAACCATCGTTCTGAAATAAGGACGGTCAACATCAAGCCTCCGCCTGCGGACTCTTCGCTCGCGAACACGCGTGATATTTCCACGTGAAAGCGAGCTCCCGCTTTATATATTTACATACATGACATTATACGTATATGACAACACGAAGCAGATGCGTAGAGTCTCGTCGGCGAAGAGGCGTATCGTCGCAGGTATTTCGTTCGCCGCTTAGCGAGGATGGCACTCGATCCGAAGGACATCGTGAAGCTGCTGGACATCCTCAAAGAGGAGAACCTGGACACCAGCTTGGAGAGCCTCGGCAATCAGCTGCATCAGACCTTCCCCAAGGAGCAGCGCTTCAAGGTCGGAACGATTCTCCTGCTGCACTTGCAGCAAGTCGACCTGCTGCCCAAGCACGTGCAACGTGTCATGGCGTTGACGCTGCTGTTCGACTTGTACCGCGGCGAGCCGTTGGCATCCACGCCTTTCGCCTCTGTATTCGTACAGGTGCTCAAGTCGCAGGAGGACACCAACAACGGTAGCTCGAAACCACCCGGCCACACCGGTCACATACCGTTTCTGTCGAATTGCGAGAGGAACCTGCTCGTCAGTTTGATGGGATACAATCAGAAGGACGTAATGAAGAAGACGCCGCGCCAGATCGTGGACGAGTTCTCGTTCGCCGCCGTGCCGTCCATCGATCTGACCAACTTGCAGCTGCAGCTGGCGGAACACCAGTCCGAGCTGCCGTCCGTAAGTAAATGCGGAAATCCTATAATCCTGCCCGACATGGATCACTCCAAAGGGACGGAATACGACGTGGCGTCTGTGCAGAGTATCCTGGAGGACCTAACCATCGGCGATCCGCCCCTGTGCAGTCAGAGCTATCATCCCGAGTTCCTGAGGCTTGTGCCGCCGATTTATCACGGCATCAACGAGATAGCCTGGTTCCACGTCACGGAGCCGACTCAGTTCACGGTCGAGTACGACACCAGTATGTGCGTGTCGAACTGCGCCAGCGCCGAGGCACGTAAACTCATGGGCAAAGCCTTCAAGAACGTATTAACGCTGACGCAGCAGCAATATTTGATCAGTGAATTGGACAAGGATCCGAAGCTCGTTTATCATATCGGACTCACACCCCCCAAGTTACCGGACCTGGTTGAGAATAATCCCCTAATCGCCATTGAGGTTTTACTGAAGCTAATGCAATCCAGCCAGATCACGGAATACTTCAGTGTGCTGGTGAACATGGAGATGTCCCTACACTCCATGGAGGTCGTCAACAGATTGACCACCACGGTGGACCTGCCGACGGAATTTGTACATTTGTATATCAGCAATTGTATATCCACTTGCGAGACCATCAAGGACCGTTACATGCAAAATCGACTGGTGCGACTTGTCTGTGTGTTTCTGCAGTCCTTGATAAGGAACAAGATCATAAATGTGCAAGAATTGTTTATCGAGATCCAAGCGTTCTGTGTTGAATTCAGCCGCATCAGGGAGGCAGCCGCATTATTTCGGCTCCTAAAGCAACTCGAGTCCGGTGATACTGGTGGGCTTAACGCTCCACCCGTAACGAGAAGTAGGACAGATATGTGTTAAAATGCACTATGATGCCTATAAATACTGTCTGGAGCATTTATGTAAAAAGGTATAATTAATCGATTAGGTAATTGAATTTAATAAGAAACCATGATTTCTGAGTATCCTAAAATCGCATTCTCTATACATCTAATTAGATAAAACGGCACATTGTAAGATTATGTTATATTATTTAAGTTTTTATAAGCAGAAAAGTTTTCAAATTGATCATGTATTTAAAAAACAATCTCGCGCAAAAAGACACGTTATTCGACGTGTCTTTTTGCACGAGATGGTTTAAAGAAAATCTTGGAAAAACAAAAATTTATATTATTTTAATGTTGTATGTAGGAGTGAATATAAGTTTGTTATAAACATGTAGGTATGTATACAGGGTGAATCACTAAAGGTGTTACAGGCTATATTGCTGAAACTGAACGAGATGTGCAATTCTTATTTTTCAGACTATTTGGCATCGAAGCGGACGAGAAAAATTAATTTCATCACGCAATGCCCGCTTTGATACCGAACATCGACCAAACGTCGCTGGAAAATAAGAATCGTATACCTCGTTCAGTTTCAGCAATATTAGCCTGTGACTATAGTGATTCACCCTGTATATGAAGCATTGAGAATATAATATATTTACATGAAATACTTCTAATCTAGAATATGACATACGATGTTTTTCTATATCGGTGACATTCCATAAGACGTTCTATCGTGTAATAAAGAAATGCCTTGCAATATATGTAAATAACGAATTTATAATTGTAAAATTTTTATACATTTTTATCTATTGTACTCCAGACTTCAAGTATAAAAGAAATGATTTACAATAATAAATATCGTAAGTAATACAATTTCGCTTCCTGTTCTACATGACAGACAAATATATTATATATATATATATATATATATATATATATATATTTGTAATATAAGCACAATTTTTACATGATATTGATTGGTGTATAATCAATAAGCTTTCGTTTTAATATTTATAGAACTGTGTTACAAAAGGAAAATCTATGTGTGGAACAAAAATCTATTACATGCATAATCAAATATGCATATAATAAAATGATATACAATATCTCAATCTATCATAATTTACAAATGTCGACATGACAAATGTCCGCTACAGTCTGTTATAATTTCTTCGTATAGGAATCAATGGATATTCACGATCCCAATCAACTCGAGCAATATTTTTGAATCATTTTTATGAACACAATTAAACACTTCGATTAGCGTACATGATTGATACAATTATAAATTGGCGTTTGCCTTATTGGCTGTTACTGATCTAACAAGAATTCTGTTTATTATTTAAATTATCTTCGGACTCACACGGTATATTACAAACATATCTCAGAATTAAATATTTCACATCTTGTACATGCAACACAATTATAATACTATAAGTTATTAATGCATAAATTATAATAAAGTGACTATTAGCATAACACAATAAAATCGCTATCAAAGTAGTTTGTTATTTATTTTATCTGCAAATTAATGTATATATCCTACCATCTTTGGCTGCGTTCGCTTTGGGCGCTTTCGTGCTGAAAGCGTCAGTCTATCTTTATTGCTCATTGCATGTTGAAAAAAGATTGAGTGATGCTTTCAGCACGAAAGCACCCAAAGCGAACATAGCCTTTATGTATTTATGTACACATGTATATATATACATATGATTTTACACACACACAGCCATACATATACATTATATATATATATAATAGTATGATATATATATATATATATATATATATATATGGAATAATAATTTTATTTGTTTTATTTAAAACAAATAAAATTATTATACACAACTGATTCATATAACATATTTGCATTAAAATTGGACATTTTACATTTTTCAGTGTCTCTCGAATATATATTAAATCTGCCAATATAGCATGAGGTGAAAGATGTGTAATTCTAATAGAACTAAGAAAATATATACTACAAATTTGTCGCATTGTGTAATAAACTACACAGCTCTGTGATACAACGCATAGATGTATACAAAGTAGAAAACCGAAGAAAAGATCTGTCCAGCACAGAGGTATTCTATTAATGACGTTTCTCAGTATCTTAAATATTATTATAGATTTTCTTAATAATTAAAACACTGATAAACATTGTTACTGTTATACAGAATACTGATACAGACGTAAAATATCTGTACGCTGGCACAGAACAGAGTCATTTACATTTGTCCCATAGAGAGAGAGAGAGAGTTTACAAAATACAATTCCTGCTATTTAAATTACATTACACGACATAATCTTCTACTTCTTTTTTACAGCTTTTACTTTCATCACACTCTTCGTAGTTTTTCCTTTAGCAGCCATCGATTTTCCTTTTAGCGGCTTCATTTGCATCTTAACATCACCCTTAGACACCTTTTTCGTTTTCACACTTTTGACGCCGCTTTTGTTATCTTTCGCTTTGACTTTGGTAATGCTTGGTACAATGACACCGGGTCTCACGTAGTTGGACCCGGTTGACTTGTACTAGGCCGTTACTTTCACTTTCTTTTTCCGCTTCTTCTTCTTTTTATCGTGGAGCAGCTCCTGTTTCTTCGCTATACAAAAGCGGCAGTACCAATCCTCGTCTTCAGCTGGTGGAACCTGCATACCGACGCACACCCTGAAATATTAGAAAAAGAACAAAATTTAGCAAAATTCAACTAACTCCAACATTATACGATGTAAATTACATAAATATAAATGAGTTATTTACCAGTGATACCAAGCGTCACAATCGTCACAGCCAATCATCGGCGAGCCATCATCCTGGTTGCCGCACGCGGGACATATCCACACTTGACGACCTCCTCGATCCTGTAACACTCATCTCAGGATAAACAGAACTCGGCGAATTTTTAAATAAAACCCAACCCATCTCGACGAATTCGCTCTGGAGTTTTGGAAAATCGTTCAAACAAATATGCCAACATTTTTGGATTCATCAAATATTTATTTTAATGGAACATGTTGCACTTTCTTGATAACGTATTGATTCTACAAGGATTGGCCAGTGGACTTCACGTCAAGATATTTTGTCATGTTGTCCATGAATATTCTCTC
>JASTWP010002741.1:0-37179 GCA_030770255.1 Temnothorax ravouxi | reverse complement strand
AACCAGTGGCGCTAAGTTAAGTACGCTTACATAGATAAATACGTCGAAATATGTACGAATTATCGCGCGGAGGCCGTCCGTCTTATTCGCCGCGACAGAAAACTGGTATAACGCGTTAATAAATACATGCTAAATACACGATTAAATATGATAACACGACTATCGCGAGTGTCCGTCGGCTGGATGTCAATCGCTGCAGCGCTTCCCCTTGGGCTTGACAGATCGTTCCAGACGCGCGGGGCGCGTTTATAAGCTGAGACGCAGGTGCGTACGGGAGAATCGTTTTCAACCGCGCGCGTGTAATCGGAAACGAGAAAGAAACTAGACGACGACCGTAGGATCAAGACCGCTGCGGGAAGACCGTACCGGCTTACCTTGAGGGAAGAGACGCCGCGCGCGCCGCGACTTCCACAGAAGATCAATGAAGATATACCACCCGTGGCGATCCTTTTCACGACTCGACGGACGTTTGCGTTACTTTTCCCCCCGCGGGGATCGAGAAACCGGTAATACAATTTCGTCGAGTCCGCGCGAATCTCCGTATTGCTTCTTCGCGCGAGCGTTACGCGTACGTGTCCGAATGCGTTAAACTCGGGGCGCCAAAGGCGTTACGTAATCCCGTAATACGCACCGACCTGGTCGCGAGCGGATTTAGCGATGTCGTTTGAACGAAATTTATCGCGCGGCCTCGCGAAGGCGATCGTGATCGCGCTATAGGTGTAGGACGTGTTTCTCTCCGAAATTCACAAACGCGCACACGTCCTCGTCGATCAGCGAAATTATAGAGACGGCAATCGCGCGTTTTATCGCCTCGTAGACGTAAATGTCACATAATTTACCTCATTTACACCCAAGCACTGTTCTACAGCGTCAAATATTTCGACCGGCAAGATATTTTTAACGATACTATTTTTTGAAAATGTAGGGACATTTTCCTGTGTGATTTGAGATATATCGGAACAGATGATTAAAGAATGAAAGAATATCGTATATAGCTTCTTTCTACATCGAAAATCTTCGACGCTATTTTGGATATCTAGTGGCGGCGCGTAGATATCCATAATAGATACTCGTAGTCAAGCACTCAGACGGAATCGATAAAAAAAAAAAGGAGACTCACGTGGGGACACAGGTATACGCGGATGAAAAGCTCTTGTCAATCGAAACCGGCGCGGCGCGGCACGGCGCGACGCGACGGTATCGGCGGGAGCCACGCGCGTCAGGGAGGCGACGGATGACCGCGTCAGCGAGTCGCCAAGTCGAGGACAGACGCCTTTTAAACGAGACTAGCGGGAAAAGGATCGTCCGTCGCGCCGGCGAGGCGCAACGGCTTGACTTTCACGTGGGATCCTATCCCGACGACAACGACGAGTCGGTCGCCGCATAACGGGCGTCCGAAAAAAATCGCACGCGCTCGCGTGCGATTAAAGAGAAGACGATTTTCGACGACGACGACAACAAAGCCATAAACCGCTCGCTTCCTGCGTCGCGCCGCCTGTCCGGTTCTGAATGCATTACGTCGCCGTTGCCGTCGCCGTCGTCGTCATCGTCGTCATCGTCGTCGCCGCGAGTTCCAACTCGCGCACGCAAACCTAACACGCGTGGCATAAATATCGAAAGGATAATATCGCCGCGCGCATTCCGAGAAAAAGAGCCATCTCATCTCTCTGACGAGAGAGAGAGAGAGAGAGAGAGAGAGAGAGAGAGACCGCGATGTATGCGTGTGTATACAAAGAAAATAGTTAAACTCGTAACAATTATCTATGCGCGAGTGACATAGTGATATAATAATGAATGCGAGTTACGGATGCGATTTAAATAGATGTGTCGTTGTAAATTATTTAATAGAGAGAATGGCGCGCGCGCGTGTAAAAATAGATTATCGAAGCAGCGCGATGCATTTATTGAGACTTTGATCGCGTCAGAATGTCGCCGCGCCACGCGTCGTTGGAATAGACAAGATAGATCCCGACGGATAAAGCTCGCGTTTAAGAATTCCATCTTCCCCCGAGTGACCCGCCCACGCGGGTTTGCAAAATTACGACGCGCGCACGGCGTATATAGGCGCGTACAGGGTGTTTCCTTCAAACTCATTAACTGTCAACGCGGGAGCCATTAGCGAAATCGAAGCCAAATTTGAAGTTAAACGGACCGTTGACTCTCTTCCAACGTTCTTCTTGGAAGAATAGTCGATTTCGAGTCCAATGATAAAATCTATTATTAATCTTCCGTCTGTATACGTGGGTCTACGGCGTCCGAGCCAAAATAATATCCGTTTGCAACTATAAAACTTGCAAGCCTGTCAGAAATTATTATAAACGATATTTATCAAAATGACTATAAAATCATGAACTACAATGTACACATACGTTTTGTGAATTTTTCAGATTTTTTTACATACTTTAAAGTATATAGGGAAAAATAGCGTCAAATGTGACAGACCCACGTATACAATCCGAGGGTGCAGAAAAAACGTATACATACGGAGGGTTCCAATTTAGCAGGACAAAAGTCGGACACCGCGTATATGTGAGAGCTATCGCGAAATGCGTACGTGCGTGCGTAGTAAGTGTACGTATATGCGCATAGTAAGCGAAGGCATAAAGTCATCGGGTGTTTGCTTAAGTGCGTGTCATATTAGAGAACGGTACAGCGAGAATATCATTGGCGCCTGCCTGGCAATACCGCGGGGAATGCGGCGCGTGCTGTGTATTACGGAATCCAAATAAAATGCGAGAGGGACAGAGAGAGAGAGATATATTATATATGATATACGCCGATTTTATGTATATACAGATATGCATGCGCGTATATCGGGACATCAGGCATTGTGAAACAAGTAGGCGGGCGCGCCGCGAATAGTATCGCAATAAAATCGTTCAATTTATTTCGGTTCTCTCCTGCAAGCGGAGAGTGTCGGCCGCGCGGCACGAACGTCTAAAAAAAGAACTCCTCGCCTCTATTACGCGCGAGCGCACGGCGGCGGCAATGCTCGATCAAAAGGACACTTGGCAGCGCTTATATTTTCGTTGGCCCTTATCGACATCGCGCCACTGCATCCGCCGCAACTCGCGCGATGCACCCCCCCCCCCCCCGCGTTAGGCTTTAATAGACGTTTTGGGAAGATCGGTATTAATAACTGGCGTTCTTTCGTCGCGATTATATCGAAGAGTTATTTATTCGTCCCGAATGGAACGTAAATATCTGTATACGAATATTATTGATGTATAAATCTGTAAAGAATTCGACAAAGATCATAAATCATATTACAAATAAATATCAAAAGGTAAGACGATGAAGGAAATTTCTAGTCGACGAAAAGTTCACAAAAGAAAGAAACCTTCGGTGGTCCTGTTGAACATGTGTATATAGGTATAAGACTGCGGAACGTACGCGAGACGCATAAAAAAAAAAGAGAAAGAAAAAGTCTGAGACCGTAAAAGAATCGGGACGTATGGGAAGGCAGGAAAAAGTGCGCAGAGACCTAGCGCAGAATGCTCGACAGCGCCGATGCTCGTAAAACGAATTGGCGCTCCAAGATCATAGTCACGACCCTCTCAAAGCCAAAGCTCGCTTTCTTAAGAGCGCAGGATCCGTAACGCAGGACACGTGTTTGGATCCCGAGACAGAAGAGAGAGAGAGAGAGATAAAGAGTGGGAAGATGTGGAGGAAAAAAAGACGGAGAGGTCTTCCTAGACGATTCTAAAAAAAAATAAAAAGGTCGGTGGCGGAAACCTCGGGATCGACATCGTCGTCATCGCAGGCTTTCTCGTCATTGTCCGCAAACAATGCGCCCGTAAGGAGATACGCGTAGAGTGATGCGTGTACATAACGCATGGACACCACGTGTGCGTGTATAGAACGCGCGCGCGCGCGCGCGTACACACGTACACGGGAAGATACGTGTTGACGCTTTGTAATGGCAGAATAAAAGATGGCCCGACGCCAGTGAAGGCGCCACATACCAGGCGCCGCCTAACCACTCTTTTTCCTCCGTCCTACTCTCGTGGTCCGTTCTCGCAGTCCGTCTCTCCTTCGCGGCTGCCCGATCTCTCTCTCTCTCTCTCTCTCTCTCTCTCTTTCTCTCGCTCTCCCGCCAATGCACACGTCCTTCTCCCACGACAGCTGTCTCTCCCTCTATCTTCATCTCCCTCCGCACTTCTATCTTCGTCTCCTCGTCTCGCCCCGCGACAGTCCGACCGTTCACTCGCTCGCTCTCCTCATCGGCAAACACGCACCCTCTCTCTCTCTCTCTCTCACTCTCTCATTCCCCGCTCTCTATCCCCATTCAAGGCACACTTTCCCGTCTCTCTCGCGCTACCTTATCCTCCCCTCGCGCCGCGCTATTCCGCGATACCGCGTCCACCCGTTCCTCTTTCTGTCTTCTTCTCTTTCTTTGACCAATTCTTTGACCCTATACAAACAGGGCCGCCTGCATACGTACACCGCGCGTGTATGCGCGGCGGAATGTGTGGGGGCTCGTACGCGAGTCGCGCGCGCGCGTATTTTGCACGCGTGTACGTACACGCGTAACGACGGTGCATCTCTTTTTGTTTTTCTGTTTTGACCGGTTCACCGAACGTCACACACCCGCGGAGGGTCCCCCGATTTCTTCTCTTTCTCCAACCCCCCCTCTCCCTCCTCTTCCTTATCTCTCGCTCTCGCACGCTCGTTCGAGATACGCACATCGAAGCTGCGTTCGATAATTTTGCAAGAAGCGCTCCGGCGGCACAGTGGCGTCGGCAGCACGAGGAAGTCGAGGAATTGCTCGCGGGATTCGAGAAGGAGAGACGGTCGCCAGGCGTTGGCGTGCGATTCGAAATGTATCGCTCGAATGTATCAAACTTTCGTTGAATGAAGTTGGGAATGTCACGAAGCACGGCTACGTGCCAATTAAAACCGCGACATACGCTGATTTCCTCGTGCTGGAACCGACCTTATCACCGTCGGATTAATTCTGTCTCTTTTCCTCTTCGTCCCTCTCTGATAAGTTCTTCCCGGAACTATTGTAGGAACTCTTATTAGACATTGTTTTGCTAATATTCTCGAAGTTCGCCAACGGAGGAATCGCTTCCTCAGCCCTCTGTATATCCAAGAGTTTGATTACCAATGATTTTCTGTTTTAGGGGGAAAAAAGGGAGATATGTGTCGTAGTATCGTAGATAAATCAGTCGTCGGCGCGCCGCCCCTTCGATGGAAAAGGAATGCCAGCTCGTAACGACTTTCGAGACGGCGAAAGTATGCGCTAGACAACGCACACGCCGGAAGAAGCGCGTCTCGGGTCCCGCGGGTTTCTGACGCGTAGTGATTTAACGTCGCGCCATCGATTCGGCGCGCAGCGAGTTATCTCTCGTCGCGAATTCCGTTTTCCGCGTTAGAAGCTCTCGCGACAATCGCGACAACCTAGCGCGCTCCTTACACGCTCAACGGCGATTAACATTCTCGCTTGGATCAATTATAAATTTGTCAAAGAATATACCGTTAAAAATTGTTGTCGAGTGACACTTCGCGCGAGTCCTTTCGAAGAAAAGCGGAAATTTAAAATCAATTAAAATAGCGGATAAAACAAAATCTATAAATTAGTTTACGTGATACTTAATTTTGATATATCTTATTTCTAAAGCTCCCTCACTTTTTTTTCGGTCTTCAGATTTCGCGTTGCGCTGCTGATTGTGAGCCGGTGGAATTCTCGCGATTCGTAACGCGCGCACACACTCGCGAGGCAAAACTATCGATCCCGGTTAAGCGGACATTTGTAGTGGAGTGTCGTTGCACCGACGGAATTCCTGCGAACGACCTTCATATATTTTTTTTCATTCCACGCGTATCGCGTGATGCACGGCATGCGCGCGTCGTAATCGCGCGTATCGCTCCGATCGACGAAAACAAAAGGGGTTTGTTCGAGGCGGACTTTCCATTAGAGTATTAGACGGAGTAAAGCCCCCCGAGACACGCCTAGAATCTCGATATTGCAGGGATTTCAAGATGCCCAAAATTCGCCATTGAATTTATTTGTGAATCATTAAACTGTCGAAACATTAAATTTCAAAACCATTAATTTTCCAGAATTTTTTAAAGTTTTTATTAAATACTGTTTTCCAGTATATGAAGTTTCTCTTCTTGATAAAAGCATTCTTGAAAAAGATTCCGATTACAGTTCCAAGTATTATTCACGCTATAATTTTACTTGTTATAAATTACATTATTTATCCTCTCTAAATAGTATTTCATAATTCAGTTGAAATCTGATAGCTCTTTCGTAATTGTTCCATTTAATGAATTCAATTTTCACGCGATACAACGATGACGCTTCTTTTCGCGACGTATATGTGTGTGCGTATATGTAAAAAAACATGCAGGCAGTTGTTATTGCCGTTGATACCATTCCGATAAATCCATGAAACGCCATGCGGAACATCGAGAACCATTCTATAGCCACAGATAGCGCGTCATCACCATGTAATAATCGTTCGACATCGTCAAACGGCAAGAATCACGGAGGATGGCTCGTCCGAGCCGCAAATTAATGCCGCGATAGCGATTTAACACGTTAATGGGCATGTATGTGTATGTGGACAGCCGCATAATAAAATAATAAAATCGCACGGTCCGTTAAATCGCCGCCGTCCGCTAAATCGTCGAGCCGCAGAAAGCGCGCGCGCAATAAATTCCTACGAGCGCGCGTCGTTCCTCTCTCGAAACTTTTATCTTCTATTAATAGTTACAAAACAAGTCGTGCCCGCGCGCGCGACCGCGATCCTTTAATCCTTTCGGCGCTGAACGGCCGAGGCGTAACTTATGGCAACCAGTAGCTGGAGCGCGTGCTTCTTGCGCGAGCGAACGCCTTTCTATCGATCGACAGGTTCGATATCGATAATCACGGAACACGTGTAACTTGACGATACGCGATAAACTGCTAATATTTCAGCACGTAATTTTTGGAAATTTCAAGAAACGCGTCGATCGCCGAACGGATTAAAGCTGATACCGTTTCTCGCATTTTTGATCCGTCCGGCACTTTTTCGCTCGGCGACGCTGGATATCACTTTCCGCGCGAGTGTATAATCGTATAAATAACATTGTATAATAAATAAGAAATGAGAAGAAGCGCCAGCGAGTTTCGTGATGCGAGATGCCATGACTTATCTCCTCACGATTTATCATTTTCGCTTAAAAAAAATAGGCAGATAGCGCTAAATGACTTAATCGTGACTCAGAACGTATCTATTAAGCGTACTGAACGACTTTAAAATCATGTTTGCATTTTATTCATTCATCGCAAAAGACGACAATGTCTACTCATCGTAATCAAGATAGATAAGTATAGAGCGGATTTTAGAAATCGTTAATGACGAATGTATTCAAAATTATTGAGCGTTACTTTCTTAGCTGTTTACCTATTTATCTATATAATCAACTGCTTTTGCTAATTTGCCTGCTCATATGAAAAGAAGTGTCAATTCGAGCTGCGCAAAAACTAGTTGCTTTAGTCATAAGACGAAAGAGTTAAAGCACTATCGAACGCTCGACGACTCGTCCGGCTCGTCGCCGAGTCTCGTTCGAGCGGCAATTGATGCGCGTCTGAAATTACGACGGCAAAAAATCTGGGGCACATATAGCAAAATTGCTTGACAATCATTAGCGAGCATAACAGTGTACATGCTCGCCGTTACACGAGACTTAATTCCCGAGTCTGTCTCCCCATTCCCGCGCTCCCTCCCCCCCCTCTCTCCCTCTGTCTCTCTTTCTCGTGCACTGCTCTCTATTTCCCTCCCCCGTCGCGCCACGATCGCTCCCGCAAACGTTCCTACTTGTTTTCTATATCTCTCCGCATTGCTTGCCCACAAACACGCGCCAGCGGAATGCAAACGCGGAACGCAAATGTTCCAGACACGCGTTGCCTTCCTGCACGCATAAGACTAACTCGTGAGAGAAGATCAGGGAAATTCCTTCAATTCAGGCTTTTTATAGACAAGGAAATTTTGTAAAATTTTTTTAAAGCGCTATACGTAAGGGAATAAAAAAATAATTTGCGTTCTCTTAAAGCCCTTAATAAAATAATTTTACATAGTTACGCGAGGAGACTCCAAGACATCCTTCGTCGCCGATATCCACGCGAGTTCCCGGAAAACATCGTTGCCGCGATGCGAAATTAACTTAGTTTTTCCAGCCGTTTTCGTCGGTGACGCAAGCGCGCTCAGCGGCTCACCGACGTAATTTCGCCTCGATCGCGCCTCGTAATATCAGAGGCTGCTGATTGAAACACTCGGCCGCGGCTCGATAGAGGAGGAGACGTGAGAGCGGGCTTCTCGGAAGAGTATGCGAACTTTGACAGATGGCCTCGTATACGTATCTTTCTCTCTCCTCTCTTTCTCCCTCGAATGCTCCAAGGAACGCTTATTTCGTCTCATAGCGCCGTCGCCGGCGGTCTCAGCGCGGTATAATTTAATTATTAATTTAACGACGACAAAGTAACGATCGCGCGGACAATGAGCAAGCCGATTATCTCAACGCGACGCGATAGTAGTGATAGCCTCATAAACCGGGTCTACCGCGGGTTGTATTATAATTTACGCCGGTATTTATGCACTCGCGCATAGCGAGCCTTTACACACGCAGAATGCGCTCGATAGTAGTGGTGATGAGTCTCCTCGTTACGGAGAGTTAAGCCTCTCGCAGAGGCGAACCGTCTCCGTCTTTTCTTACCCGCAGATGCGCGCGCGCGCGGGCGCGGTATGCAAATTATTCCTGGAAGATGCTCGACGTAATTATATGTAGGTCAATAATGTTATCGATATGCATCGCGATCACGCACGCGACGGTTATAAGCGCGCGGCGCGTCTCCGGGTACGGCGAATTACCGACGATCCCCGAATTAAGGCCGCATTAGCGAAACCGGCAAAACGCAGCGGACCTACTCCCGGCTCCTCCGTTTTATTTTTCTTTCAACATATGACAGTAGAAAAGACAACTTTGTACCGCTATAGGAACGTAATATTCAGTTAATTACTCTCGAGTAAATTAGCGAGATCTAACGGGTGATTCAAGCTTAAAGCGACCGCGATTGGGAAACGCGATTTGGAACTCGCGTTTACGCGAACGATGCCGCGGCTCGGATATACAGTTAACGAAGCGCGCTTCTGGATCTATTTTCGCTCGATCGAAAGATCGAGGCCATCGACCCAAACGGATCTCACGAGACCCCCGAGAGAAAGAGAAGGAGAAAAAAGGAAGAGATAGCGAGAGGGAGACCGAACCGCTTCGCGAGTCGCGATATTTGCTCTCTCTCTCTTTCTCTCTTTTTCTCTCTCATTCCTCGCACTCGACTACGACGATGAGGACGATGACGACAACGAGGAGCAATCAATCCGTCATTTTATTAAGAGGCTTATTTCGCGCCGCGATTTCATTCCCTCTCAAGTGGCCTGATCCAATTCGATTTCATGGCGTTCTTCCA
This sequence comes from Temnothorax ravouxi, assembly GCA_030770255.1. Classification (NCBI taxonomy): domain Eukaryota; kingdom Metazoa; phylum Arthropoda; class Insecta; order Hymenoptera; family Formicidae; genus Temnothorax; species Temnothorax ravouxi. The sequence goes on along the minus strand of JASTWP010002741.1, from coordinate 27,722 downwards.
CCACGCGTGTGCGCATGCCATGCGTCGTGTCGCACTTAGGCTCTTTTCCATTGACGGCCGGCCGGCTCGTGTGCGATCGCCCGTCGCCCTCGTATCTCGCTACAGCGACACAGCGGACGAAATCATCCTTTAACCCTCCATCGGTGGCACGCGCGAACGAAATTGCCGGCAAATAAGACGGAGGAGAATCCGCAATTGCGACACCAGCTGCACAGATTCATCATTTCAAATATAAAGAGTGGCCTCCGAAAAACAGCTCAACAGTTTATTTCGATCAAACTTTCGTGAGAGTAGTAGGAACAAAGAAAAAAAAGACAGGATAGACAAACGATAGAATTGTTTTGCGAATTTTCAGGAGAGCCGTGATTATTAAGTGAGGAAACGGTAAGTTAGATGAGTCACGTTAATTGCAAAGCCTAGAAATGATAGACCTCGCGACCGAACGCACCGAGGCCGCTAATTGAAGCGCTTTAACTCGTCTACTTGTTTTTCCCGCTTAACGAACCGTTAACTCTTAAAGCTAATGGCTGCGTAAAAAATTCTAGCCTCGCTCCGTCACGACTTTTACCTTCTGAAAAGCGGTATCATTATCATCGCGTAACGTTCGCTGCTCGCGAAACGTTATCCGAAGATGAACTCTTCAACGTGTTCAAGGATTGGAAAAGCCCCGTAACGTTTCACGCAATTCGTCAACTTCTCGAGTGCGAGTTAACTATTTTGATCGCCGAAAGATCGTCGCCCGCATTTATTTACTCCCCAATATAGTCCGGGACAAACCTCTCCCCTTTAAAAACTTCGATCCGGCTTCTCCGCCAGACTGCGACGACCTTGATTCTCTCGCACGGGTGACGTATTACAAAGATGCAGCTATTTTGAAACCGAAACGAAAACGAGCACGGTAACGGGTAATTTTGTCAAAAGTCCGTGATTTGTTGTAACCTGATGCAATATACCGACTAATGCCGAAAAAAAATCTAAGAAAACACTCTAAATTATTATATCTACAAAAAACGCTACAAGGTTACGGCATATATTTCACTGTAAATGTAAATGAGAGTGTTCCATATTAATTAACTCGCGCAATTAAAAAAAATAGCCTGAAATGAAATTTGAATGCAAATTTAATGTAGTAACTTCAGCCTTAACTGCCTGAAGAACTACTTGATTTTAGAAAGCGATTTAGCTTCTCCGGAAATTTGTCCGGGGGAAAACGTCACACCGGCTGATTCAACACAGGAGCAGAAAGTTACGGGACACGCTGTATATTCACGCTTTTGTTCCCGAGAGCAAGAATCGACGACCTCGACGGGATCCCAATTCAGAAAAGTCGTTCCGGGATCCGATGAATGGAGAGCCGGGTGCCGTCTGTTTACCTCGGCTATATCGTTACCAAGGGATGGCGCCAGTCAATGTTCGCCCCATTCAGAAGGGATGCGGAGAAGGGTGCTCCGGACCGTCGGAACGACGTCGCAGCGGAGGAGAGGAAAACGGACACGAGCAACCTGTTGCATGCTCTCGCCGTACGCCGGGATATATCCACGTGCCTCTCCTTCGCACGCGGGGCAGCACGGGCAGCACCCACACGCAACATGTTGCAATCCCCGAACCTACGACCGTAAAATATTCGCGCGCAACGGGATTATCGAGCTGAACGCTCGAGTGTGCCGAGCCACGCCGCACACACGTAGGTGGACAATTTATCGTCGTGTAAGCGTGCGAAAGTGAGCGCTTCGTGCTTGCGCGAATCGGGAAGGCAAGAGAGATAATTGACCATGCGGTAGCCGCGATTTTGCTCGGCGTTGACAATTTTTGTAAGAGACAATAGGATAGTTGAATATTAATAGTGTGATGAAAATATGACGACAGTAATAACAATAGATATAATAATAATGTAGGAGTTACACATATAGCGAGAGAGAGAGAGAGAGAGAGAAAGAAATGTAAATCTTATTCGGTAATATTAATATCACATGATATGTACCTATTGATGATCATAAATCATAAAATTCTTGAATTAAATAATGGTTCTACAATTCAGAATATTCCAAATATGGCCCATTAATTAAGCACAGCAGTTATAATAATGTAAAAATTAAATCGTATATTTATAAATTAGAACATATTTTTAAAGTTTTCATGTAAGCTTTTCATAAATCTTGTTCAGAATTTCTCAGATATTGTTTTTAAGAATTATGAAACGTATTTGTGGATTTAAGTACATTTCTAGAGTCAATCTCGGAAACTAATTATCAGCAACAAGCATCTTCTTCGTCGGTGCGACTCTACGCTTGAGATTCTCGAGAGGCGAAACCAAGGCGAAACCGACGACGCATTTCGATCGATCGTCGGCCGAAGGCGGCATGACGACGGACGTCCAAAGCAAGCAGCAGAGAGAAGCAGCCGAGAGAAGGAGCGAGAGAGAGAGAGAGAAAGACCTAGCGCCAAAATAAATCAATAAAATAGCGAACCAAGTCGAGCACGTAGGCGCATACACGTGCATACAACGTATAGACCGACATGTATGTGGATACGAGGAGTCGAGACGGGGCGAGACGAGGAGAGCCGTAGCACGGCGCGACGAGTGAGGAGAGAGGAGAGAGAGGAGAGAGAGGAGAGAGAAGAGAGAGAGAGAGAGAGCAGAAGCAGGCGAATGCGCTAGCGCGAGCGAGGTCGAGACACGCGGCAGCTGTCTGGCGCCAGGGGTCCCCCTGTTCCCTCAAACAGTCGCGCCGAATGCCACCCACCTTAGCCGACCGACCTATCGTGCCATTCTCAAACCTGCCTGCATCCCGGGAGCCGGCTTTCCCCTCTCCTTCCTTCCTCTACCCGCGTTCCTGCGCGGCCTTCTTCTTCCCCCCTCATCCTGCATCGGCAAAGGCAGATGCAGCAGCCTGCGCGCCCGACGACGCACGGGGCACCGTTTGATGGATCGACGACGGATCCGTCGCCCGTATTCCGCGAAGTAGAAATTTCAGATCGACTGTTTGTTCGGATGATTGTTTGATAAACAAATTATTTCTACTGTCGAATTGTGTCGATGTAATGGTCAAAAATATTTGCAGTCTTTTCATATAAATAATTTCTAAATTACAATTGACGTGTTTTATCGCGGAATTTACGTGAAAAAATTAAATAAATGAAGCCTGTGAATTGACTGAGGCCGCAGCACTCTCCGCGCACCACGTCATCGATTACGTATCGATCAGGTATCGATGCCCGGTACGTGCTGCCCTCGGCAGCCAAGCGCGTATTCGACATTTTATTAATTAACTTAGCTAAGGTTACCTAAGGTTATTTTTTTTATAAATGATGAAACCTATTTAAAGTAGTTAGTCCGTGACAATACAATTCAAAATTTTATACTCTAAATCAACGTGAAAACATCGGATTATTTACGATTACAGACTGAAAACTTTTGAATAGTTCTGTCCCTCAGACACAGAACAAACGATTATTTTTTTATTTTTTTCCTCCATGCAGTCACTTCTTTATGAGTACGTACGTTCGGAGGTAAATACCTCTCGCGATCGCGTTTCGAATTTCGAGGGTTAATGCGACACACAAAGCTCGAACATGAGTAGTGAGGGCTGTGTTCCAAAATTCATTGTCAGCCCTGAAAATCTATAGTATACGTTACGTGTACTATACACAAAAAAAATTATTAATTTGAAAATATCTTTAATTTCAACGAAGAAATCTTGAAATAAGATTATATTGCATTGAAAAAAGAAAATTTGCTTCAATAAAGTAATTTTATACTAGTTCAACAAAGAAAAATATGTTCTTAATATTTAAGAATAATTTTCTTGAATAAAAAGAGAAAAAATATTGGACAGAGTGTAACGTATTTTCAAATAAAAATTATAATTTTCTTAAAATAAGATCAAGTAATTTCTATTTAATTATTTCTTTTTCTTAAAAAGCGAAAAAAATGGATCAAAAGTAAACATTCTTAAATCAAATATTGTGTGCATAGCGCACATGTTGATACAGGTCTGCAACGATCACTTGTCTATACAGGTCGACGGAAGACACAGCAAAATCGCGAAAGTGACTGTGAGATTTCAACATTTCGTGAGATTGCAATGGAGAATTTGTTGCTACAATGGGGATTGGAAAGCTTAATTGCAACTTTTAAAGGTAAGTATTATACATGTAATAATCCAGTACATGCGTACGTCTGTTTCCAGAAAACAATCCTACGCAATTCAACCTTACATACTTACTGAAGGGCCGTTTCTACACGAGATAAGAACAATTTATATTATTGTAAATTGTACTATTAAGTATCAATTTGAAATAATACAAAATTTAATACAATTCTTTTCTTCGGGTTTTATTAATGCATATTCTCATATTCTTAAATTAAAAAGTAAATTCTGTAAATCAAAATATTTGTATCAAATTCAGACTTATTTACGATTATAAAACAAAGAAAAATTAAAATTCAAGTTATTAATTTTTTATTTTAGTTGAAAATGTACGTTTCTGTATGTATTGTTCAGCCATTTTTCTTGATAAACAATTATTGTTTTTTATATATTGAGTACTAAGAAAAATGGCTGAATAATATATGCAAAAACGTAAGTACCATTTCAAATTAAGTAAAAAATTACTAACTTAAATTTTAATTTTTCTTTGTTTTGTAATTTCGTAAATAAGTCTGAATTTGATACAAACATTTTAACCCTATTCACTCCAACGTTTCTTCCGCCCCTTTAATCCTCCAACCATGCACTTTCGAGTCCTTGCACGTGTTTTTGACGTAGAACTACGTCTTTCTCCGCGGTATGGGGGGTATCCACGGATGTAACGATGTAACGATGTAACGATGTAACGATTGTAACGATGTAACGAAAATATGTCACACTTTGAACGTTTAGATCTTCGCAACTAATAATCGTAGAGTAATCATTGACATCTCATTTTAAAGCTTAAGAAAGTCCCATTTATGATAAATCCAGCCCGAACTCTCTATTCCTTTCCGTTTTAGATATAGTAGCGTTAGAAAGTTTAGCTAAATTTCTTAACGATGTAACGAAAATATGTCACACTTTGAACGTTTAGATCTTCGCAACTAATAATCGTAGAGTAATCATTGACATCTCATTTTAAAGCTTAAGAAGTCCCATTTATGATAAATCTAGCCCGAACCTTCTATTCCTTTCCGTTTAGATATAGTAGCGTTAAAAAGTTTAGCTAAATTTCTTAACGATGTAACGAAAATATGTCACACTTTGAACGTTTAGATCTTCGCAACTAATAATCGTAAAGTAATCATTGACATCTCATTTTAAAGCTTAAGAAGTCCCATTTATGATAAATCCAGCCCAAACTCTCTATTTCTTTCCGTTTAGATATAGTAGCGTTAGACAGTTTAGCTAAATTTCTTGTAGATGCAACGAAAACATGTCACATTTTGAACGTTTTTATCTTCGAAACTAATAATCGTAGAGTAATCATTGACATCTCAATTTAAAGCTTAAGAAGTCCCCTTTATGAAAAATCCAGACCGAACTCTCTATTTCTTTCCGTTTCGTTATAGTAGCGTTTTAAAGTTTCGCAAAATTTCTTGTAGATTCAACGAAAACATGTCTCACTTTGAACGTTTAGATCCTTCGAAACTATTAATCGTAGACTAATAAATGACATCTCTTTTTAAAGCTTAAGGAGTCCCTTTTATAAAAAGAATGGGCACAGTAACAACTGTGCCGCAAGCAACACGTAGAACTACGTCAACTGTCACTATTTCATGTTAAAGTATTCGTGATCAAGGGAGGCCAAGGCCCACACAGGGCTGTAACGCCGAGTTCATCATCAGTGACAGTTGACGTAGTTCTACGTGTTGCTTGCGGCACAGTTGTTACTGTGCCCATTCTTTTTATAATAGGGGTATTCAAATAAGTTAAAGTTTAACGGTTTGACAGGTTATGTCGGGTTAAAGGAGTGTAAAATGTTAATTTTTAAACTTTTAACCCAAAAATTAATATGATAGGTTAATGAGTCACTTATGTATTTTGCATAACCTTAAAGAGTAGCGCGCCCAAAGTTAATTAATTAACTTTTTACTCGACCTTAACCCGACATAACCTGTCAAACTGTTAAACTTTAACTTATTTGAATACCCCTAATGTTAATAGCTTTGAAAAATTCCCCCAAAATTATTATATCTTTGTACCTTCGACTAAAAATCAATGTAAATAACATTTAGAAATCATTTATTTAAATATTTTTTTTACAACATTTATATGTTGACAAACACACATTACGACTCGTTTTATTTAAAAAATCATTTTTTCGGCGTGGTGGGGATTATCCCACGATAATTTGTTTTTCACAAAAAAAACGACTGTTATGAACTCGTGGGACACGAAAGGGCATGGTTAGAGTGAATAGGGTTAGTTTACAGAATTTACTTTTTAATTTAAGAATATGAAAATGTGCATTATATTGTTGCCTTGACATTAAAATAAAAATCACTCACCGGCCGATGCGCAACAACGGAGTTGTAATCATCTACGTTGATCAGATAAATTATCTGAAACATGCAAATATTTTTATATTAAAGCATTGTAGTGTCTAAGATAATCGATACTTGTATTGTATCGACTGTATGAGTTATAATGAATTAATGATTCGAGTATAATGTAAGGGCGAATCACGTCGCGCTTGAGAAAGTGGTGGAATCCGCCACGGGACAGCAAAATAATAAACAAATATTATTCACCTTACGGTCGTTCCGCCGTTGCTCGATGCCTCCCAGACCTCCTCCTCCTTTCCGTGGTCCTTCACCAATGTGCATCTCCGTTGACGCACACCTCTGTGAAGTTAGCACCTCATCTTTCAAAAAACCATTTTTTTTTTCAAGTTCTGAATGCACCCCGAAGAGTTCTAGAGTTCCTTATTAATTTTAGAAATAGTTCTGGCGAATAAAGCTAAAAAAACCGTTGATGAATCTTGGGGGTGCTAACTTCACAAAATGAAATCACTAAATCAGCGATAACAATAAAAGTATTAAAAATATTTAATTTTGCCATTAGGATTTCTTTTAGAACTCTTGAGGTGCTACCCAGAAATCTCAACAAAACTCCCAGAACTTAAAAAAATTTTTTTTTACTTTATTCAAAAATCGAATATATCGAGAAACTTTTTATATATCGGTCGTAGCGCTTCGAGCTTTAATAGTTTTCGGTAGAACTCGTAAGGTGCTACCCAGAACTCTCATAAAATTGCCCGGTTTACTAAACAAAAATTTTATCCTTCGGAACTTAGAAATTTTTCGACCCGACATGTGAAAAATCGCGAGAACTTTTTATATATCGGCCGTAGCGCTTCGAGCCTTAATAGTTTTTGGTAGAACTCGTGAGGTGCTACCCAGAACTCTCATAAAATTCCCCGGTTTACTAAACAAAAATTTTATCCTTCAAAACTTAGAAATTTTTCGACCCGACATGTGAAAAATCGCGAGAACTTTTTATATATCGGCCGTAGCGCTTCGAGCCTCAATAGTTTTTGGTAGAACTCGTGAGGTGCTACCCAGAACTCTCATAAAATTGCCCGGTTTACTAAACAAAAATTTTATCCTTCGAAACTTAGAAATTTTTCGACCCGACATGTGAAAAATCGCGAGAACTTTTTATATATCGGCCGTAGCGCTTCGAGCCATAATAGTTTTTGGTAGAACTCGTGAGGTGCTACCCAGAACTCTCCTAAAATTTCCCGGTTTACTAAACAAAAATTTTATCCAGAAATTTTTCGACCCGACATGTGAAAAATCGCGAGAACTTTTTATATATCGGCCGTAGCGCTTCGAGCCTCAATAGTTTTTGGTAGAACTCGTGAGGTGCTACCCAGAACTCTCATAAAATTGCCCGGTTTACTAAACAAAAATTTTATCCTTCGGAACTTAGAAATTTTTCGACCCGACATGTGAAAAATCGCGAGAACTTTTTATATATCAGCCGTAGCGCTTCAAGCCTTAATAGTTTTTGGTAGAACTCGTGAGGTGCTACCCAGAACTCTCATAAAATTGCCCGGTTTACTAAACATAAATTTTATCCTTTAAAACTTAATTTTTCGACCGATAAAATTTTTGCTTCGTAAACCGGGCAATTTTATGAGAGTTCTGGGTAGCACCTCACGAGTTCTACCAAAAACTATTAAGGCTCGAAGCCCTACGACCGATATATAAAAAGTTCTCGATATATTCGATTTTTGAATAAAGTAAAAAAAAATTTTTTTTAAGTTCTGGGAGTTTTGTTGAGAGTTCTGGATAGCACCTCAAGAGTTCTAAAAGAAATCCTAATGGCAAAATTAAATATTTTTAATACTTTTATTGTTATCGCTGATTTAGTGATTTCATTTTGTGAAGTTAGCACCCCCAAGATTCGTCAACGGTTTTTTTTAGCTTTATTCGCCAGAACTATTTCTAAAATTAATAAGGAACTCTAGAACTCTTCGGGGTGCATTCAGAACTTGAAAAAAAAATGGTTTTTTGAAAAATGAGGTGCTAACTTCACAGAGGTTCGACGCACTCACTCACGACATTCACGAGCGAAAATCGACGATATCGACGCTCATGATCGCGCGACACTTTGCACGGTACTCCCGGTATTAATCTCGCGATGCGGCGCGTACTTTATTACACGATGATGGAAGGATTGCCGGACGTCAGAGTGGTCAGAGATGCTTGTACGATCCGCTCGACGATCCCGTCGGCCCGTGATGCCCCGCAGGTAGACACGACAAGCGAGTCTTACATGGCGAAGAGAATTTTGTAAGTCACATGGCCAACTTCACTCGTCAGAAACACCCGTCGCGTGGACGCTACACTTGCTGCTTGTATATAAAATGCGTATATTTTTTATAAAACTCTATTTTAGAAAAATTTTATTTTATAAATATAAATAAATTCAATGAATATCATTAACAGATAGAAATAAAATTAATTAAATTGGTGAAAATTTTTTCTTAGAGCAGTTATGAATGAAATATGTGAATAGCAACTACGTAAAATGGAATCAAAATAGTCTTTCCAATGTGTATTCCATATGTAAGGTTTTTGATATAAAAACAGCTTTATTGTCAGGACAGCAATATATTAGAATGTCTATTACAGTGTCTCCGGTGATATTCGCCGATACGCCTTTTCACTAACTACTCAGTCTCAATATATATCTATACAAATACTTCGACAACGTCTCAGTCTCAATATATACGCACAAATACTCAGTCTCAATACTTCAATATACAATACTCAATAAATACTCAGTCTCTATACACAACTTCAATAATGTACGTCACATCAATAAATTACGTGTGCCATTCTCATAGGCTTTCTCTAATACGACTTATCTTTACGCTGGCTACATCACGACTCTCTACTTCGACATTCGCAAATCATGTTCCTCCTTCCATCGCTACTAGCGCCTCTCTGCTAGTGCCAACCTACATCACTTCTCAAATCACCGTATCCCTACATCACCGCATTAATAGTTCTTTTATTCACCGTTACAATCTGCCGCTTACAGCTCGGCCGTTCTGACATTATAGTTCGTCCCGAACTATTCGTCTGTACATACAAATATATATATATATAAAAATACTTATCAACCATCATTGTTGAACGTTCTATAATTATCTGCGTTATTACGCTGCCATATTTCTACATTGTCCTTTAATTATATAAGCTTACATACTAACGCAATTATACTACAATGAGAATTTATGTATTCTCCGATACTTGTGGTGCCACTTCCTGCAATCTTATCCAAGGCTTTATTTTGTCTGCTGATAAAATAGTATTTAATGGCTTCTGCGCAAGACTATATCCAGGTATATCCGTCACAACATATCTATTCTTTCGCAACACACGCGCGATTTGATATGGGCCCTTAAATTTCGGAAATAGCTTCTGATTTACACCCGGTTTATGTTGCAGTACTTTAATTAAAATTAAATCACCTTCTTTATATGTTGTTGGTTTCTTATGTCGTTTATCATATTGATTTTTATTATATTCTTGTACCGCTCGATTAACTATTTTTGCCGTATCTCTAACTTTATTACGTTCTTGTTCAATATTTTTATCAATTGCAATCAACTCATCTATATACCGTCGAAGATCTTTATCCGATTGATTTTTTTGATCATAACCTAAAAATACCATACTGGGCGTAGTATTTATCGACTTATGAAAGGTATTATTTAAAATGTATTGTACTCTACCCAGTTTACTAGCCCAATCACTCAAATTATCAATAATTTTAGAAAGTGTTGATTTCAAAAATCGATTTACGCGTTCTACTGCGCCATTAGCCCAAGGTGAGGCAACCGCTGTCATTATATGTTTAATACCATTTTCTTGTACGAACTGCGCAAATAAATTCGAAGAAAACGCTGTTCCACGGTCACTAACTATTCTTTCTGGACATCCGAATAAATTAATTAAAGTTGTAAGATGTGCCACAGTGTCATCCGAAGATACAGACCTGCACGGATATAACCAGACGAACTTAGTATATGCATCCACAACTACCAGAATATACTTGCACTTTTCCGCAGTCTCTTCTAAGGGACCAAAATGATCTACATGTATAGTATGTATAGGAACGGGTACAATATCAACAAGCTCCATTTCTCCTTCCGTTTTTCCTGCAGCTATAGTATTACTAAGACATTTTATACAGTTTTCTATATATTGTTTAACTCTTAATTTCATACAAGCGAACCAATAGTACCTGAGAATTCCCTGAATAGTTTTATCAATGCCCACATGGCCCATTTCATCGTGATGAATTCTAATAACATTATTTACCATATTATCCGGAACGACAAATAATTGTCTATCTTGATAATTTCTAAAAACCAAGCCATTAATTAACAAAAAATACTTATTTTCTTTTATCTCAAGCTCTAATGCAATTTCCTTTAATTTAGGATCAGTCAATTGTTTATACATTATTTCATCTTCTACTGACATACTATTCACGACCATCACGTTTCGGCTCAAAGAATCCACATGTACCATCTTGTTTGACATACGATGTATCAAGTCATACTGATAATTTTGTAAAAATAAACTCCATCTCGCAATTCGGGGATTAATGTTAATTTTCTTCATTGCCATAACCAGAGAATTACAGTCCGTTACAATTCTAAATCTAATACCCTGTAAATATACATGAAATCGTTCTACTGCTTTTACTATTGCTAGAGTTTCTAACTCAAAACTATGATAATTTTTTTCGCAGTTAGTTGTTGATTTACTAAAATATGCTATCGGACCAAAATATCCCTCGCTCTGTTTCTGCAGTAATATCGCACCAAAACCATGACTACTCGCGTCTGTATGAAGCTCCGTTTCTGCTCTCGGATTATAAATTCGCAAAACCGGCGGAGATACTAACTCTCTTTTTAACTGCTTCAGCGCACTTTCACAATTAGTATCGAAGTCGAATTGAACTCCTTTCTTGAGCAAGTTTTGTAGAGGCTTAGCTTTCAATGAAAAATCTCTAATAAATCTACGAAAAAAATTGCATAAACCTAAAAATCCTTGAAGTTCTCTTACATTACTAGGTGTTGGATAATCTATTATTGCTTGAACATGTCTCTTACTCATGGTGATACCATTTCGTGTTATCAAATAACCAAGGTATTCTATTTCATGTTTCAAAAATGAACACTTTGCTAAATTTAACTCTAAACTATATTTTTTAAGGATGATTAGAACCTGTTTCAAAATATCTAAATTTTCTTGAATATCAACCGTAGCGATCCATAAATCATCGATATATACTAATAATTTTTTATTTAAAATTAAATCGTGGAATAAACTCAATATGCGCTTCTGAAACTCAGCCGGTGATTCAGAGAAACCAAAAGGTAGCCTTGTATACTCATACTGCCCATTATGCGTTGCAAATGCGAAATATTTGGTGTACTCCGAATGTATCGGGATTTGATGAAAGCCATCCTTTAAATCCAACTTAGTAAAATACTTCTTTCCATACAATTGATCCAATTGATCATCGATAATAGGAAAAGGGTATTTCTGCGGGTAAATTCTTTGGTTCAAAGGTCGGAGATCCACACACATTCTCCTCCTCCCATCCCTTTTTGGCACTAATACAACACGAGCACAATATGGAGATATGCTAGGCTTTATAATATTCCGTTTGAGTAAGTCCTCAATGATATTATCCAACTCTCTCTTTTCAATCTCTGACATCCTTCTAGGCGCATACCGAAATAATGAGTTATCCTTTAAATGAACTTTAGCACAATAATCATCTTTTACAGGTTCAATCCCCAAACTATCCACCGATTCAAAAACATTTATCACTTGATTTCTCAAAGCAAAAGGCATATCTTGTTCCAAATTATTACCAATATCATGCTTACTTGGTTGTTCTATAACATCAATATTAAGAATAGTATGAATAAACTCTACAGTTTCTTTATCAATTTCAAATCGGTAGCCACCATTTTGGTAAATTAATTTTAAATTTGCATTTTGGAAAAATTGTCTACCCAGTAATAAATCGTACTTCATGGTGCAATCCTCTACTATTAATAAATTTACATAAAACCAGACGCCTTCTAATCCCTCCAGCATTATTTGATCCTGAATTTTTCCTAAGATTCCTATCGCAGTACTGTTAACACCTTTCAATTGCATATCGCTGCTGACTTTAAGCAATTCTCTTCCAACATAGTATTTATCATAAACTGATTTTCTCATTAAACAAACAAAACTACCTGTATCAACTAGCGCTTCTAACTTAATATTCGGCCATGTAATACTTTGTACCGCGATACACGATTTGTCTCTATTACCCGTGTTGATGTCACTCACGAAGACCGTTGAATCCGTTGAATCCGTCAAGGGCGATCTCCCGTTCTCTGTTCCTGACTCGATCACATGACTAGTACGTGTTCCCGTATTGGTTCCTCTTTTCGGGCACGCCGGGCTGATGTGGCCTTCCTCGCCGCAATGAAAACAAACCGTCTTCCTTTGTCTGCAATCCCTCGAGATATGTCCTGGTCGTTTACAAATGAAACACGTCCTCTCCGTATGGTCCTGTCGTGCTGTATCGCTTCTATCTGCGATGTTTCTATTTGGAAATCGGTTATGACCTCCAAATCGTACGCCTGTATTATCCATTCTTCTCGGCACAGCGGAATCTTCCGTTATTCGACGAACATGTTCAATAAAATCTGGAATGTTCGTAATCCACGTACTTAGAACCAATTTCCTCAGAGTTGGCTCCTTTACACCGTCCGCTAACAACTCAATTTTTTCTTTCTCCGACAAAGACAGATTCTGCATCAGTCCTAGCTTATCCTCAGCATAGTCTACAAACTTCTCTGAGTGAATTTTCCAAATCCTTTGTCCAATTTTAGCGAGCGTTGCTGTATACGACTCCTTTACCTCGAAATGACTGCGAAGGCGAAACTTGAAATCCTCCCAAGTTGCCACGTCTTCCATTGGTTGCCTGTTATACCAGTCCTGCGCACGATTTTTTAATTGCGAAACTGCCGCCAGCACTAACACCTCGTCTTTAAGCTTGTACATGCGAGCCACACATGAAATTCTTTCCAACCATCTAATGACATTCTCATCATCCTTTCCCTCAAACGTAGGAATCAATTTCGTCGCAAATTTAATTTGTTGCCAGTTAACGTTTGAAGTATCAACCTCAATGTCAGAGCTTACGCTTCTAGTGCCGGAAACAGATCCTCCCGATCCATTTCGCACCCGCTGCCTCTCCTCCATGACCAGTACCACCGCTTGCACGATTTCTTGAATATTCACTACGGAGTTCATACCTTGACCACTATTATTTGCTACAACCGGAAAACCGTTGATACTTGGTTGCTCTCTCGGATTCGAATTCTCACTTCCCAGTGTACCAAACACGTCGGATTGCTCTGGTGTTTTCTGCTGCTCATTACTGTTATCTGTCGCCTTCAATATCTCAGAGTCTTTCCGAGCATCACGTCCCGAAAATTGAGCCATATTTTCCGTCCACCCGTTTACTGCATAAAAGTCCACTATTCGAGTTAAAATTGCTGCACGAGAGCCTTTTGTTCCTAATTTAAGTCGCGAAGCCAACGATCTTAATTGATTTATCGTTAACTTTTCAATGTTCTCCTGTTCCATCCAAATAACGTTCACACAATCCTGCCCTTGCTCATCGGCCTACACCGCGCGATCACGTGCACGGCCCATGTTCATCACCCCGCACTCGCGTGAGACACACTGCTATTCACCATCAATATTCGTCTGTTAATTATTTAGCCAGAATCCCACTTCTGAAAAATTAGCTGTAAGGTTTTTGATATAAAAACAGCTTTATTGTCAGGATAGCAATATATTAGAATGTCTATTACAGTGTCTCCGGTGATATTCGCCGATACGCCTTTTCACTAACTACTCAGTCTCAATATATATCTATACAAATACTTCGACAACGTCTCAGTCTCAATATATACGCACAAATACTCAGTCTCAATACTTCAATATACAATACTCAATAAATACTCAGTCTCTATACACAACTTCAATAATGTACGTCACATCAATAAATTACGTGTGCCATTCTCATAGGCTTTCTCTAATACGACTTATCTTTACGCTGGCTACATCACGACTCTCTACTTCGACATTCGCAAATCATGTTCCTCCTTCCATCGCTACTAGCGCCTCTCTGCTAGTGCCAACCTACATCACTTCTCAAATCACCGTATCCCTACATCACCGCATTAATAGTTCTTTTATTCACCGTTACAATCTGCCGCTTACACATATTACCAATTTTTAATTCCTTACCTCAAAAATTTAGACCACGTTTTTTCAGTTTGATATCTCTAAAAAACTATATCTGCTTGTGCGCTTAAACTCGAGCTAGAGAATTACAAAAGGAATGTTAGACATTATTTAAATATTAATTAAGATTGTAAAATTTTACAATATGACATCATAGCCAGCGGAGCGCGATTTATGCCAGCACCATTCAGGGCTGCGTTCGGATTCCCCACCCGAGTGCTAAAAATCCAATCTAAAAAAATCTGTATTTTAACAAAAATATAAAAATATAAGAAATTTGTATGCAGACACCGTACATACAATTTCAAATACAAAGTTGAAAATCAGAGGAGTGGTATTTCAAAAATAAAAATATCGAGCAGTAATATTACTATTCTCAACTATTTGAAAATTAATATATCTGTAAAAGAATTTGATCTTTAAGCATATTTAAATTAAGAAACCGTTTTCTAATTTTCATGACCATGATTTAAATATACTTAAAGATCAAAATTCCTTTACAAGTATCTAATTTTTCAAACAAATGCGCATAGTAATATTACTACTCGTTATTCAAAAACTCAAGTAAGAGAAGAATTATCTTCACTTACTCGACGCGATGGAAGATCGAGTCGTGGAACTAGAGAGGCGAAGTACGTGCGATATCTCCGTTGCCAATTACCCATACGGAATTAATAAGACAGGAGATGGAATCGCTGAGAAAGCTCTCGAACTCATTAAGATGCAGGAAAAAAGAAAAGGGAAAAGTGTATTCCAGCCAAGGCGGAACATTTTATTTAACCCGGAAAATCAGGAGGTTGCAATAGTTGATGTAATCTTCTCTGTAATCGACAGAAGACCACCAACGGACCAGAGAGAGATGGTCATACACCGAGAAAATAATCGAAGGTGATAAATCGACCTTTATACCAGTGTTCGACTTTTTGGAAGAATATCAAAGAACTACGACAAAGAAAACGTCAATGAAGACAGTACTAGAAGAAGAGGTCGAAGTAGACGACAACGATGAGACAGACGAAACTTAGCCGAGTACAGTTCGAGAAGCAGACCAATGCAATAAGGCGAAAAAGCGTAAATCAAGCCTAAAGAATAAACCAAAAGTAATTGAGAATGTGCAGATACAGCTTACGCCACTGTCCGTCGTGCTTTTGAACAAGCAACAAAAAATCTAAAAAAAAAAGCCGGAAAGTGATTCTGACAAAGACACAAGTGTAACATCCAAAAATGTCATGAAATCGAAATCTACAACAAAGAAGACCTTAGTCGCAGATTTGCCGGGGGTGATGCAACCGACGCCTAAAGGCCATGGGCTGCATTGACACGCTTGGATCTCCTGTTGAAAGAAAAAGCAGCAGCGCAAATGTCAGCGAAGAGTGAGACAACAACAGCCAAGGAGAAAGTAAGAACGAAGGCTGATTGTGAGATGAAGATTCCCGATCCTAGAATACATACATCCACTCCTATTCCTAACGATAGCTTAAATAAAGACGATACTAGCTCAGATGCCGATACCACAATTCCTCTCGATGACAGCGACGAGGACGTTCCAGTTGAACAGCTGATTGCAATAAAATAGCTCTACTTATTTTCAAAATTGGAGCTTTTCTGGTCAATATGATTTTTTGGGTTCAATTTTTTTTTTTTTTATAGTGACAAGAACTTGTCAACATTTTTCAATTTTAATCTCCTTGTAATGTGGATTTTCTGGTTAATAACGGTGATTGGTTGTTATGTTCCACGAGTGAGAATATTTTGTTTTTTCCAAGTAAATGTATTCACATGTAGCACATATCACAACAGCGTAAGCAACACACACATTAAGGTAAAAGTACCAATGACGGGCCATGTCCCATTACTTGGCCATTGATAGACATTTTATTTTTTATTAAGCTATATACATAAAGTAAGAAAAATATTTTTACTGATTTATGTTATTTGGTTATTCAGTGTCTTATATAAAAAATTATGCCACTAAACATTTTGTTTAAAATATTTAAAAAATTGTTTGAAATATCGTAGTCCAATGCACCGTGAGTCTTCATAGATTCCTTAAGATATGGCTAAGGAATGTGTGATACTTGTTAAGATGATAATAATCATAATATTAGATATTTCTGCATAAATAAAGTTTCTATATAATCTTAAGAATATTTATAATAAATAAAAAATAAAAAATTGCTCATTTAAATTGTTTTTTCAATAAAAATTTACATGGCTATGAATCGGTAACGTGATAATGTTGCCTGCCCGACAACTAGCCGGCTGTCCAGTTATCGGGCGAGTCGTCATCTCAAGTGCTTACTTGTGCGTCCTAGTACCTAGCCGCAACACGTCTCGAGTTTCTGTGTTTTATTTTTACGTTTTCGATACGAAATTTGTAAGTACATATATATTTTAACCCTTTGCGGCATGGCGGGATAGAATCTATCCCACCTAGATTACCACCATTTATTCCGTTTTTAAGCCAGTTTTTAATCGATTTTTTCGGGTTTTTTTGTAATTTCAATATCGTAACATGTCAGAGAATCTAAAATTACACGCAATTGATGAATATTGTCACCGAATTTGTTGATATCAATAAACAAATGCTAAAAAATATCACTTTTTAAGCGAAAAATTCATTATTGGGAAAAGTATTTACCGAATTCATGTATAATATCATACATAGAGGTTTTCAGGGTCGCTGATCACGAATATGACCTCAGATTTTCAAATTTCAAAATGGCGGATCCAATATGGCGGAACGAATTTGTTAAAAGTTTCTTGATCAAGCTGAAATTTGTCACTCGGGGGTTTTCGGGGTCGCTGATTACGAATATAACCTCAAATTTTCAAAATTCAAAATAGCGGATTTAATATGGCGGACCGAATTCGTAAAAAGTTTTTTGATCAAGCTGAAATTTGTCACTTGGGAGTTTTTGGAGTCGCTGATCACGAATATGACCTCAGATTTTCAAAATTTAAAATGGCGGACCGAATTCGTAAAAAGTATATTGGATCCGCCATTTTGAATTTTGAAAATCTGAGGTCATATTTGTGATCAGCGACCCCGAAAACTCCCGAGTAACAAATTTCAGCTGTTTTCCGTGTAAAGGAAAATGTATGCTTCAAAGGGTTAAACATTACTTGTAATGACAGTGTATTAGATTGTATACTTTTTTCTGTTTTATGTATTTCTTTCGCTCATTCTTATTGACACATAACCTCAAATTGTAGGTTATTTGCTAACTCATCTCTCTCTTGCATTTTTTATTTATAGAAAACTCAAGATGGGCAAGGTAAGAAAAGAAAAGAACAAAGCAAAAACAGTACATAAAAAGACATATACTCAAAAAGATGTGAATAATGCATTAAAGGAAGTGGAAAACGGAATATCTACACGAAAAGCCGCTAATATGTTTCAAGTGCCAAGAAATACTTTGTACGCAAAGCATAAAGAGTTGATTCCAGTTGAAGGTGTCAGAGGACCTAGTACTTATTTAACAACGGAAGAAGAAAAATTACTTGTTGACTGGATTTTTTATTGCAGTCAAAGAGGTTTCCCAGTAACTAAATCTCAACTTCTTCAGTGTGTGCAGAAACTTGTCACTGAGTTAAAAAGAGAAACTCCTTTCAAGGATAATAAACCAGGCAGGCACTGGTGGGAAAGTTTTTGCCGTAGACATTCAGATGTGACGCCAAGAATCGCTCAAAATTTAACAATAAATAGAGCATCAGCAACAGAAGATGTTTTGAAGAATTGGTTTAAAGAAGTAAAAGAACATTTACACACATTAAATCTATTGGACATCCATCCATCAAGAATATATAACTTAGATGAAAGTGCATTCTTCTTAGTTCCAAAGGCAGATAGAGTATTGGCTCGTAAAGGATCAAAGTCTGTTTATAAGGTTGTACATGGTGATGAAAAGAAAAGTCTAACTGTTTTGTTTACAGTAAATGCTGAAGGCATTATGTTACCACCCATGATCCTTTTCTGGTATGAAAAGACACCAGCAGCTGTTACAAACAGTCTACCTCCAGGATGGATCGCTGGGAACACTGAAAAAGGCTGGATGACAGCAGACAGCTTTTATAATTATATAACTACTAAATTTCATCCATGGCTCGTAAAGAACAACATTCAATTTCCAGTACTTTTATACGTAGATGGTCATGCTTCGCATCTGACCCTGGCTTTGTCACAATTTTGTAAAACAAATCAGATAGAGCTCATTGCTTTATATCCTAACGCAACACACATACTGCAGCCACTTGATGTAGCAGTATTCCATCCATTAAAATCGAAGTGGAAAAAGGCTGTTGATCAATGGAGGATCGATCATGGAGCTGTAAAGTTAAAAAGAGAAAATTTTGCTCCAGTTTTAAAACAAGCTTTGGATTCAATGCCTAATTTAGGAAATATTATTGAACATGGCTTTCGGACTTGTGGTCTTTCACCATTTTCTTCAGACGCTGTTGATTTCAATATTTTAAATAAAAAGAAGAAAAAAAATACAGAGTCTAGTGAGCATGTGGATCAAGATTTAGCAGGCACAAGTAGCGAACAAGAGGAAGCCAAGAAACATCTCAAATATTTCGAACATCGATTGAGTTCTGATGATCTTCAGGATTTTAAAAATGCTTTATCGAGTGGAAGCTTGAAGATTTTTAACAGTGACAATGAGGGTCTCTTTAAGTACTGGCTGGACATGAAACGTCTATCTGGTGCAACTATAAATAATTAGATTAAATATTTTAAACATTTAATATTAATTATAATAAACAATTTTAAATACTATTTTGATTAAATTTGAGCAAATTTAATCGAAATTTATGTATTTACCTAGAGACTTTGTCACTTATTAAAATTGAAATTACGTACTTATTTATATTTACTTACTTTAGGAGAGAATGCTAGTAATAGTGTGAATACGAATGAAGACTTCGGACTGGATAAAAGTGAAGTGTTGACTGAGATTGTAGATCCAGCGCCTGTATTAGACATGGATGTAGATATTAACGATTTCAATATAGTTGTATTACCAGAAGAAACAGTTCATCAAAACAGTTTAACACTGGAGACAGAAAGTTTAGGTACAGCGGAAGCTCACATAAATACTTCAAAGATTTGTGATTCAACATGTATGGCTAATGTAGAGCCTTCTGAAGATTTTGGTCAATGTAACTTGTTTGAAGGTTTGTAAACTATTATTATAAAATATTTTATAATAATAGTTTAACTATTATTATAAAATATTTTATACAAATTAAAGTTAATTTCATTATATTTATATATTTTTCAGTTGATGTAAATGTTGATGCAAACGTTGATGCAAACGTTGATGCAAATGTTGATGCAAATGTTGATGCAAATGTTAAAAATAAAACACAAAATGATAAAGAAGTGTTTCAAAGATTCGAGGAGAACTCAAATTGTAATAAACAAGTTTTAAATACTGGTGCAATTGAAGGTAATATAAATAATTATTTATGTTAAAAAATAGTAAACAAAACAATTTCCGTCGCCAGCAAATATTTCAAATTAAGTCGTTTTATTTCGACCCAACTGGCCAATTGATACAAGATTGCACGACGTTTCGACCGAGTTCCGGTCCTTATCAAGTGCTATTAATTCATATTACACCGATCCGCATAACGAAATTAATTGCCTCGCTGACGTGGTGTCCTGACAACGTCAAGACAAGCGCAAACTAAACAAAAGAGAGAAATACATTTAACAATAGAAAAACTCTACAAAATCCGTATGTCACGCCAGTCAGAAACAATAAATCAATTAAAACTGTAAAATTAGTCAAAAGCTTACAATTCCTATGCGTTCCAAAACAAACGGTGAAATCAAAACGTCACTAGCCATATCGAGGCACAACGTCCGTACAGTAAGACGGTCAAAATCGAAATGAGGTTGTCGACGTAATCCGCGAATGGCAGACAGCGCTCTGGTGGAAAAAGAGCGGAGCCGAATATCGAGGGGGCCACCACTCCTGTAATCCTGTGTACATGGACGCGAGACTACATTTGTAATCCCACGTAATCACGTGTAATCTCGCGTAGTCCCACGTAATCACGCGTAGTCGGCGTAGTTCCGCGTAATCCAATGCAATCTCACGACATCATGTGTAATCACGCGTTAAAATGAGTGTAATCACACTGTCGCTATTACGGGCGGCGCCAACACCAAAAGAGCGCCTTGCAGTACGGCAGCGCCCTACTTTGCAGTATGGCAGCGCCCTCCTTACACGTAGGCAGGCAAGGCAACCCTTCGGCCCGCCCGCAGAAGCAGGTCTGGACGCACCCGTGTGTCGTTCATTTACGTCGTCGTTCGGTACACGGAAAAAATTTTGGGGCAGTCGCTGACGCAATTGCGATTTTTGCAGCGGCAAACCACAGACAAGCCCCGCGCTCACGATTAGAAACACATGCTCTCCTTCCTTGGGATAGCTGCTCTCCCAAACTGCGCTGGTAATGCAGATTACTAACTGCATTACCAACGCTTTCAGATCGCAGTCGCGGCAGTTTGGGAGAGTAACTGTCCCAAAAAAAAGAGAGCATGCATTTCTAATCGTGAACGCAAAACTTATCCGCGGTCCGCGCTCTAACAATCGCAAAATTTTTTCCGTGTAGTCGCACATTATATCGCGTCGAAGGTATACCGTGTCGAAGCAGAAGCGCACGACGCAGCGCAGCGCAGCGCAACACGTGCCTGCGTTGTCGGCACCGATTTCGGAGCGCGCGCAGGCGACTTCCGCTTTTCCGAGTGTGTCGGCAGCGTCGCTTCTGGAAGTGACCGAACTTGCTCTACCCTCACCCCCATCACGCCTCACGTGCACCACTGGACGAGTGGACGTCGGCAGAGCACGAGCACAGGCAACGCATTGTCCTAGGTAAGAATTTCTATTGAATTTAGTTCTATTTCGGCTTTTCATGTAGAAAGAACAGTTTACTAAAGTGCATTACGCTTGATCTGCTTGTAAACCTGTCATCGCGGACGCAAGGGGTGGGTGTTTTGCTTCTAAACAGGCATAGGCGGGGGGAGGGCGGGCTCTCACAGTTTGCTATTTGTGACAAAATAACTACTTAACCACGAAACGGCTTGGTTTTGCAAAGTAACAGCGCCTTTCATTTACCTGCAGTACTGCTACCATTTTTTTTTCTAACCTCAAGCGCGCAGACGTGTTATGATGCCCTCCAGAAAATCTCCCCTAACCTTAAAACCATAGAACACCTTGAGTGTAGAATGTTTATTAAGCTTATAAGTTACCAGTGACTCATAACTTTGCGTATAATTTGTTTGTAAATTAGTTGTGACTCAGAACTTAGTGTATATAATTCGTTTGGCACTGACAAGGTGTTTCACAATTTGTATGTCTTCAATACTCATAATGTTTGTGTTCTTCCATGCTTGCAGCCTTTATAGCTTGAGCCGGCGGTAGTTCAGGGAGAAAATTCTTTTGGCTGCTATTGCAGCAGGTATGAATATGTGCCATTATAATTATTAAATCTAGAGATGGGAATCAGGGAAATGTTTCCTAGACAAACCCTGCCTACCACGCAATCTGTTGTGCACAGGTGTTTAAATGCGCCTAGTAGGCAGTTTGTTTAGGAAACATTTCCTTGATACCCATCTCCAAGTAAATCAAATGAAACAAGATTTTTATGAAAAATATTACTTCATTGTTTGACAAGTAAAAGAATTTCAAATATTGGCCGACTAAAACTATAAATATACATAATGTCGACTTTTGTTTCCTTTTGTCAGCTTGTCAATTTATTAATCAAATTTTTTTTCTTCTTGGCAGTATCTGTAAGACCACAAAAATGAAGAACGACGATGGGGGTGTCCCGACAGATAAGACTGAAACTACAAACAACCACACCAATGAGAAAGAAGGAGGCGGAGTCTTAAATGATCCTAAAGATACTGGCGAAGTGTTAAATAATGAACCTAATAACAACACTACAACTCAACCATCTGCAGAGATTGATATTGAAAAAGTTAGTATTTATGAATAGCAGTATCTTGCACAAAGTCTAGCTTTAATATTTTGTAGTTGTGGTTCTTTTAAATTATTTATTTGTATTTGTATTGTTTGTTTTCACAGGTACGTGGGGATTCCTTTTGGGACATTCTTGAAGAATCCTCATCTCACACTCTTCAACTCCAAGACCCATTGAAGGAAATATTAACCACTATGGGATATGACAATGTTCGCTCACTGCAGAGCTTCTGTGATGAGGACATGAAGCAGGTTGAACAATTTATGCGCAGAAAGCTGCACAGGATACTGGAGAAGAAATTTGTTAACCTTTCTGAAGACTTAAAGCGGAAAGAACTGGAGAAGTATTACGGACCATTATTTTCATTTCTTCCAGAAGAGTATGAAATTTTAGGAGGACAACGGAATACCATATTAGAAGCATCTGCTGTAGCTCGTAATCTCCTGGAAGAAGCTAACAAAAAGAAAACTCAAGTGGCATCTATTTTTAAAAAATGTTTTGCACCATCTAAACTAGCTGCTTCCAAGAAGCCTAAGCTTTCTGACAGCAGCTCAAATGATTCTGACAATATTTTGACACAAACAGAAATTTTGACAAATAACATCCAAAAATGGTTTGAAAAAAATGCTTCAAATCTTCTAAATGTGAATGAAGAGGGTGAAATAGATTACGATTCTCCTGCAATTGTTCCCATAGTGGTGAAAAATCCCTTGGGGGGCCTTATAGCTAGTGTAACATGTGTGGTATGCTCTCAAAATTTCAAAATTAGCCAAATTGGTACACGGTGGAGTCCCTCAAATTTCTACAGGCATGTAGAAAATGTGCACCAAAAAAAGAAGAGAAAACAAACTGATCCGGGGCAAAAAACTTTGAGCACAATGTTTAAAAGTAGCACAGATTCTGAGGGAGGCAGTGCTGATGGTGGAAAGGAGACTAATACAAACCCAACTGCATATGATATTGGAGTTGTCCCCGCCAAAATTCAATCCAAAAGTGGGAACTTTTTTTCGGACCAGGATTTTGTTTAGAAGGTGGGGAAGAATCGACCACCCTCTCCCACCACAGAAAAAGAGACTGGTCTCAGTACAGCAGGACGGCTAAGAATCAGCTAAAGCTTATTAAAGCTGCTGATTCCTGCCACAAAATTGAAGAATTTTTCCCAATATTAAATCAAATGGAGCTCATCCTCGCAGAAAACAAACGGTTGAAAAATGTTGTCCTGTCCCTGAACAAGAATATTCCAAAGAATTGTGACTATGCCACTGATGACATTTCTCAGCTTCTAAAACTAATGTTAGAATGTGCCAAATCAAATGCAGGAAGAAAACCAGGTGGCCTGAGGTACAGCTCTACTATAAAAGAATTTGCTACCTTGTGTTTTACTCTTGGTGGACCTCAGCTGTATGAAATATTACAGAAGAACTTACATTTCCCATCCATTACATCCGCAAGAAGATGTCTGACTGCAAGTGATCCTATTCAGGAGGGTGTCTTCAGAATCAGTCAGCTGAAGCACCGCATGGACTCAATGGGTATTAAAACAATAAAAGTGCATGTAAGTGAAGATGGGACGAGTGTCAATGGAAGGGTGCAGTACGACATCAAAACAAATCAACTTGTTGGGTTTGTTCCCAAACTGAAAAATGGCTTGCCTGTGTCGAATAGTTTTCCAGCCACTTCTGCTACTGAAATGCAGTCTCATTTTCAAAAAAATGCAGTCAGCAAAAATGCATATGCTATTATGGCACAGCCATTAGATGCAAAATCACCAGCATTTTGTGTGGCATTGTACGGCACTGACAACAAATTCCAGCACACTGATGTATTACAACGGTGGCACTGGATGGAAAAAGCATTTTTAAAGGCAGGTCTTGAAATTGATGGTTTTTCTGCAGATGGAGATGGTAAACTTTTGAAAGCCATGTATATGAGAACATTTTCACTTACTGGCCCATCTAAATGGCCATGGTTTCATTCTTCTCTATTAATTAATGAACCAGTTATGATTCAAGATACCATCCACTTACTTGTGAAACTTAAATCAAAATTACTCAAGCCTTCTGAAATTATTCCCTTTGGTAAGAACCATGTAGCATCTAAAGGGCACTTGGTGGCCTTACTTAATGAAGTGTCAAAGGATCAACATCAGCTTACCAAGAGTATCCTTGACCCAAAAGACAAGATGAATTTTAGAGCGGCCCAAAAGTTGTGTGACCTTAAAGTAACGCAGCTTCTGAGAGAGACAGTCCCAGGCAGCGAAGCCACAGCATTATATCTTGACATGATGCGAGAAGTAACAAGTGTTTTTCTTGATCATCAGCTGCTACCATTAGAAAGAGTGTTCTTAATTTGGAAGTGGATTTTTTTTTTAAGACTTTGGAGGAAGTGGATGCTTGATACTGATGGTTATTCTCTTGGTCATAATTTTATCACTTGTAATGCATACATATGTATCGAACTGAATGGTTATGGACTCATCAAGCTTATTCGCAAACGGAGAGAAGCAAAAGAAGCAGACATCTTCTTACCGTGTCTCTGTGGAAGCCAGCAGTGTGAAGATTGCTTTCGCCGGTTGCGAGCAATGTCAGCTATACAAAGCTCAATAGTTGTGTTCAGCATGCTTGAGATGCAACACCGTATTAGACGAGTTGATTTTCTGGGTGACACCTTTATTAATTTGAAGGACACCATCCATTTTCCTAGACTGAAGAAACAATATTGCTCGTCTGCACCTGAACAACAGACCATTCTTGTTTTGCCCGAGGATTGTGAAATTGAGGCTAATGTGGAAGCTGCGTTCAAATCAGCTTTGGAGTTGTGCATCAAGTTTGGTATTGCTAAAAAGCAAACTCCAGTTCCTAACTGTCAGCTCCCGTTGGTGTCCTCTGACACTCTAGATGGCATATTAGAAGAACTGGTCTTAGATGCTGATGAAACTGTGGATGAGAAGCAAGCAGTTGATTCTGAAGAGCAAGCTTCGGAGGAGCAAGTTTCAGATACTGAAGCCTTTCAAGAAGGTGAAATTGATGAAGATTTGGTCGATGTCACTGAAGACCTTCTAATAATTTCAAGTGGCTCACTAGGATTAAAAAACCATGATGATGTAGTGGTCACACCTACAAGCCCATTTGTTAAAGTGATGGATGGGAATGGCAAAACATGCATAATTAAGAAAACTTCATTCTGTTGGCTTTTGAGTAGCGGTGACACTAAAATGAGTAGTGATAGACTTTTACGAGTCCAAACCAACCAGGTCAGTCATGATTCTCTTTCTCTTCCCAATGCGAAAAGCTTGGTGCCCCACCGAGAAGAAACAGTTTTCATTGGTGATTGGTGTGCTTTCACTGAGGGCAAGTCTATTGTTGTGGGAAGAATTCTTGCATTTAGCTACATGAGTGGACCTACATGGCGTAGTCAAGAATATTCTGATACTTCAGCTCCAGTGAAAGCACCCGATCATTCAAGAAGAGGCCTGGGCTGTATGTGTTCTTGGTTTTTAATTTCAAACCGTAAGTTGAAAAGTATGACCATGGATAATCATGGATACTATGATATTGAGAAGTACATCTGTACTCTTCCCCGTCCCAAGGTACTTAAGAATGACTTAGTGCTACAATGTTACCTTCAAGATATTAAGAAACTAGTCAAACCTTAAATAGGTTTTGCAAGTACTCTAGTGAAACTGATTTGTTATATTTATTACATTGGTTTTGCATTGTACTCTTTCATGTGAATGTGATTGTTATATTATTTATTGTTCTCCTACTTTGAGATAATTTTGTTTGTTTTTTTTACATGTAACAAAAGCTACATGGTCTCTTGTGTTCCTGTATTGCTAAATATTGTTTAATTTGATGTTTATTTTATTTAGTTGTAAACATTTCTTTATGTGTTACTGCCTTTTTGAATGTCTAATGTGAATTCTTAATTGTCTTAAACAATCTATTTTAGTTAGGTAAACATCCAATGCTATTGCTATTAGTATTCCAAAGAATGTGACTGCTTTAAGACTGAAATTGAGACTGACTGTAAATAAAACTTGATTACTTATTTAATTTGTTCCTTAGTCTTAAATATTATATATGTTTATTTTCAATGCAGCACAAATTTCCTACTGTGCAGTTCAAGCAAAAGTAAAAAGTGAATGAAAGGACCCCAAAAGTTATAGTCTTTTTATTTAGCGTTTCCTCAAATCTCTCCCTAAACCTTTACTTTCATCGATTGATTTTATTTTCTTGCTGTAGGGCAATGTGTATCTTACACCAAATCCTATGTAATTGTAAAAAAAGGACATCAATAAGGATACCAATCCAGAAAAAAAACCCACACTCACACACACACAGTCTTGGATATTTTTTATATATTAAGATGTTACTAGTCCTTTCTTACACTGTAATGTCAAAATTTAATTCTTTTTTATTTTCTGACTGCTCTTTCCATTACAAAGTAATGTTCATAATTTACATCCATTTTTGTCTAAAAGATATTGGAGTCATTCCAGCTCAAAACATGGCATTGTTAACACAATTGACTGCAACTGTCATTGCAGTCTCGCGTAGTCCCACGTAATCTCGTGTAGTCCGACGTAATCTCGCGTAGTCCCATGTAATCTCGTGTAATCTCGCGTAATGCTACGTAATCACGTGTAATCTCGCGTAGTCGCACGTAATCACGCGTAGTCGGTATAGTCCCGCGTAATCTCGCGTAGTCCCACGTACTCTCGAGTAATCTCTCGTAGTCCCATGTAGTCCAGCGTAATCCAAGTAATCCCATAGTCTTGTGTACGCCTAAAACTTGAGTGGGGGCCCCCTCGCCGAATATACAGAGCCGACTAAGTAATACCGATGACACGGTTATAAATAGATGGTAGGCTTTCCGTATCATTTTGTAGATT
>JASTWP010002740.1:0-37201 GCA_030770255.1 Temnothorax ravouxi | reverse complement strand
GTCCCTGTGCTGCAGCGCGGTCTGTGCTGCAGCGCGGACTGTGCTGCAGCGCGGTCTATGTTTTGATGGTCTTAAAATCCTGAGACATTATATTTTAAAAAAATATCACGATTCGAATTTAGTGCTAGCTGGAAAGGGTTAAAATTATTAATTAACTCATGTAGCGCACGCGCTCTATAATTCGTTACTGCATCGTCAAAGAATTAGGTGCTCGCTTGTTTTTGGTCTTAAAATAATCCTGAGACATTGTACTTTAAGAAAATATCACGATTCGAATTTAGTGCTAGCTGGAAAGAGTTGAAATTATTTAATTAACTCATGTAGCGCGCGCGCAGCGCTCTATAATTATAGATATTCGTTACTGCGATATCCCATGCGATATCTAGGGTCCTCGTTTCAAGAATAGAGTCCCTGTGCTGCAGCGCGGTCTGTGCTGCAGCGCGGACTGTGCTGCAGCGCGGTCTATGTTTTGATGGTCTTAAAATAATCCCGAGAAATTGTACTTTAAGAAAATATCACGATTCGAATTTAGTGCTAGCAAGCTGGAAAGGGTTGAAATTAATTAATTAACTCATGTAGCGCGCGCGCAGCGCTCTATAATTCGTTACTGCGATATCCCATGCGATATCTAGGGTCCTCGTTTCAAGAATAGAGTCCCTGTGCTGCAGCGCGGTCTGTGCTGCAGCGCGGACTGTGCTGCAGCGCGGTCTATGTTTTGATGGTCTTAAAATCCTGAGACATTATATTTTAAGAAAATATCACGATTCGAATTTAGTGCTAGCTGGAAAGGGTTGAAATTAATTAATTAACTCATGTAGCGCACGCGCAGCGCTCTATAATTCGTTACTGCATCGTCAAAGAATATAATGGTGCTCGCTTGTTTTTGGTCTTAAAATAATCCCGAGAAATTGTACTTTAAGAAAATATCACGATTCGAATTTAGTGCTAGCTGCAAAGGGTTGAAATTAATTAATTAACTTATGTAGCGCGCGCGCAGCACTCTATAATTCGTTACTGCGATATCCCATGCGATATCTAGGGTCCTCGTTTCAAGAATAGAGTCCCTGTGCTGCAGCGAGGTCTGTGCTGCAGCGCGGTCTATGTTTTGATGGTCTTAAAATAATCCTGAAACATTATATTGAGCTACATGAGTTAATTAATTAATTTCAACCCTTTCCAGCTAGCACTAAATTCGAATCGTGATATTTTCTTAAAATATAATGTTTCAGGATTATTTTAAGACCATCAAAACATAGACCGCGCTGCAGCACAGTCCGCGCTGCAGCACAGACCGCTGCAGCACAGACCGCGCTGCAGCACAGGGACTCTTCTTGAAACGAGGACCCTAGATATCGCATAGGATATCGCAGTAACGAATTATAGAGCGCTGCGCGCGCTACATGAGTTAATTAATTAATTTCAACCCTTTGCAGCTAGCACTAAATTCAAATCGTGATATTTTCTTAAAGTACAATGTCTCAGGATTATTTTAAGACCATCAAAACATACGCGTTGCAGCACAGACCGCGCTGCAGCACAGACCGCTGCAGCACAGATTGCGCTGCAGCACAGGGACTCTATTATTCTTGAAACGAGGACCCTAGGGTCCTATGGGATATCACAGTAACGAATTATAGAGGGCTGCGCGCGCGCTACATGAGTTAATTAATTAATTTCAACCCTTTCCAGCTAGCACTAAATTCGAATCGTGATATTTTTTTAAAATATAATGTCTCAGGATTTTAAGACCACCAAAACATAAACAGCGCTGCAGCACAGACCGCTGCAGCACAGACCGCGCTGCAGCACAGGGACTCTATTCTTGAAACGAGGACCCTAGATATCGCATGGGATATCGCAGTAACGAATTATAGAGTGCTGCGCGCGCGCTACATAAGTTAATTAATTAATTTCAACCCTTTGCAGCTAGCACTAAATTCGAATCGTGATATTTTCTTAAAATATAATGTTTCAGGATTATTTTAAGACCATCAAAACATAGACCGCGCTGCAGCACAGACCGCTGCAGCACAGATCGCGCTGCAGCACAGGGACTCTATTCTTGAAACGAGGACCCTAGATATCGCATGGGATATCGCAGTAACGATATCTATAGTTATAGAGCGCTGCGCGCGCGCTACATGAGTTAATTAATTAATTTCAACCCTTTGCAGCTAGCACTAAATTCGAATCGTGATATTTTTTTAAAGTATAATGTCTCAAAATTTTAAGACCACCAAAACATAGACCGCGCTGCAGCACAGACCGCTGCAGCACAGACCGCTGCAGCACAGACCGCTGCAGCACAGACTGCGCTGCAGCACAGACCGCTGCAGCACAGACCGAATAGAATCCCTGTGCGATATCTAGAAACGAGGACCCTCCTCGTTTCAAGAAGTCCCTGTGCTGCAGCGCGGTCTGTGCTGCAGCGCGGTCTATGTTTTGATAGTCTTAAAATCCTGAGACATTATATTTTAAAAAAATATCACGATTCGAATTTAGTGCTAGCTGCAAAGGGTTGAAATTAATTAATTAACTCATGTAGCGCGCGCGCAGCGCTCTATAATTCGTTACTGCGATATCCTATGCGATATCTAGAAACGAGGACCCTCCTCGTTTCAAGAAGTCCCTGTGCTGCAGCGCGGTCTGTGCTGCAGCGCGGTCTATGTTTTGATAGTCTTAAAATCCTGAGACATTATATTTTAAAAAAATATCACGATTCGAATTTAGTGCTAGCTGGAAAGGGTTGAAATTAATTAATTAACTCATGTAGCGCACGCGCTCTATAATTCGTTACTGCGATATCCCATGCGATATCTCTAGGGTCCTCGTTTCAAGAATAGAGTCCCTGTGCTGCAGCGCGGTCTGTGCTGCAGCGGTCTGTGCTGCAGCGCGGTCTATGTTTTGATGGTCTTAAAATAATCCCGAGAAATTGTACTTTAAGAAAATATCACGATTCGAATTTAGTGCTAGCTGGAAAGGGTTGAAATTAATTAATTAACTCATGTAGCGCGCGCGCAGCGCTCTATAATTCGTTACTGCGATATCCCATGCGATATCTAGGGTCCTCGTTTCAAGAATAGAGTCCCTGTGCTGCAGCGCGGTCTGTGCTGCAGCGCGGACTGTGCTGCAGCGCGGTCTATGTTTTGATGGTCTTAAAATCCTGAGACATTATATTTTAAAAAAATATCACGATTCGAATTTAGTGCTAGCTGGAAAGGGTTAAAATTATTAATTAACTCATGTAGCGCACGCGCTCTATAATTCGTTACTGCATCGTCAAAGAATTAGGTGCTCGCTTGTTTTTGGTCTTAAAATAATCCTGAGACATTGTACTTTAAGAAAATATCACGATTCGAATTTAGTGCTAGCTGGAAAGAGTTGAAATTATTTAATTAACTCATGTAGCGCGCGCGCAGCGCTCTATAATTATAGATATTCGTTACTGCGATATCCCATGCGATATCTAGGGTCCTCGTTTCAAGAATAGAGTCCCTGTGCTGCAGCGCGGTCTGTGCTGCAGCGCGGACTGTGCTGCAGCGCGGTCTATGTTTTGATGGTCTTAAAATAATCCCGAGAAATTGTACTTTAAGAAAATATCACGATTCGAATTTAGTGCTAGCAAGCTGGAAAGGGTTGAAATTAATTAATTAACTCATGTAGCGCGCGCGCAGCGCTCTATAATTCGTTACTGCGATATCCCATGCGATATCTAGGGTCCTCGTTTCAAGAATAGAGTCCCTGTGCTGCAGCGCGGTCTGTGCTGCAGCGCGGACTGTGCTGCAGCGCGGTCTATGTTTTGATGGTCTTAAAATCCTGAGACATTATATTTTAAGAAAATATCACGATTCGAATTTAGTGCTAGCTGGAAAGGGTTGAAATTAATTAATTAACTCATGTAGCGCACGCGCAGCGCTCTATAATTCGTTACTGCATCGTCAAAGAATATAATGGTGCTCGCTTGTTTTTGGTCTTAAAATAATCCCGAGAAATTGTACTTTAAGAAAATATCACGATTCGAATTTAGTGCTAGCTGCAAAGGGTTGAAATTAATTAATTAACTTATGTAGCGCGCGCGCAGCACTCTATAATTCGTTACTGCGATATCCCATGCGATATCTAGGGTCCTCGTTTCAAGAATAGAGTCCCTGTGCTGCAGCGAGGTCTGTGCTGCAGCGCGGTCTATGTTTTGATGGTCTTAAAATAATCCTGAAACATTATATTGAGCTACATGAGTTAATTAATTAATTTCAACCCTTTCCAGCTAGCACTAAATTCGAATCGTGATATTTTCTTAAAATATAATGTTTCAGGATTATTTTAAGACCATCAAAACATAGACCGCGCTGCAGCACAGTCCGCGCTGCAGCACAGACCGCTGCAGCACAGACCGCGCTGCAGCACAGGGACTCTTCTTGAAACGAGGACCCTAGATATCGCATAGGATATCGCAGTAACGAATTATAGAGCGCTGCGCGCGCTACATGAGTTAATTAATTAATTTCAACCCTTTGCAGCTAGCACTAAATTCAAATCGTGATATTTTCTTAAAGTACAATGTCTCAGGATTATTTTAAGACCATCAAAACATACGCGTTGCAGCACAGACCGCGCTGCAGCACAGACCGCTGCAGCACAGATTGCGCTGCAGCACAGGGACTCTATTATTCTTGAAACGAGGACCCTAGGGTCCTATGGGATATCACAGTAACGAATTATAGAGCGCTGCGCGTGCGCTACATGAGTTAATTAATTAATTTCAACCCTTTCCAGCTAGCACTAAATTCGAATCGTGATATTTTCTTAAAATATAATGTCTCAGGATTTTAAGACCATCAAAACATAGACCGCGCTGCAGCACAGTCCGCGCTGCAGCACAGACCGCGCTGCAGCACAGGGACTCTATTCTTGAAACGAGGACCCTAGATATCGCATGGGATATCGCAGTAACGAATTATAGAGCGCTGCGCGCGCGCTACATGAGTTAATTAATTAATTTCAACCCTTTCCAGCTTGCTAGCACTAAATTCGAATCGTGATATTTTCTTAAAGTACAATTTCTCGGGATTATTTTAAGACCATCAAAACATAGACCGCGCTGCAGCACAGTCCGCGCTGCAGCACAGACCGCGCTGCAGCACAGGGACTCTATTCTTGAAACGAGGACCCTAGATATCGCATGGGATATCGCAGTAACGAATATCTATAATTATAGAGCGCTGCGCGCGCGCTACATGAGTTAATTAAATAATTTCAACTCTTTCCAGCTAGCACTAAATTCGAATCGTGATATTTTCTTAAAGTACAATGTCTCAGGATTATTTTAAGACCAAAAACAAGCGAGCACCTAATTCTTTGACGATGCAGTAACGAATTATAGAGCGCGTGCGCTACATGAGTTAATTAATAATTTTAACCCTTTCCAGCTAGCACTAAATTCGAATCGTGATATTTTTTTAAAATATAATGTCTCAGGATTTTAAGACCATCAAAACATAGACCGCGCTGCAGCACAGTCCGCGCTGCAGCACAGACCGCGCTGCAGCACAGGGACTCTATTCTTGAAACGAGGACCCTAGATATCGCATGGGATATCGCAGTAACGAATTATAGAGCGCTGCGCGCGCGCTACATGAGTTAATTAATTAATTTCAACCCTTTCCAGCTAGCACTAAATTCGAATCGTGATATTTTCTTAAAGTACAATTTCTCGGGATTATTTTAAGACCATCAAAACATAGACCGCGCTGCAGCACAGACCGCTGCAGCACAGACCGCGCTGCAGCACAGGGACTCTATTCTTGAAACGAGGACCCTAGAGATATCGCATGGGATATCGCAGTAACGAATTATAG
This sequence comes from Temnothorax ravouxi, assembly GCA_030770255.1. NCBI lineage: Eukaryota > Metazoa > Arthropoda > Insecta > Hymenoptera > Formicidae > Temnothorax > Temnothorax ravouxi. Next base: position 31,346 of record JASTWP010002740.1, on the reverse strand, counting down.
AGCGCGTGCGCTACATGAGTTAATTAATTAATTTCAACCCTTTCCAGCTAGCACTAAATTCGAATCGTGATATTTTTTTAAAATATAATGTCTCAGGATTTTAAGACTATCAAAACATAGACCGCGCTGCAGCACAGACCGCGCTGCAGCACAGGGACTTCTTGAAACGAGGAGGGTCCTCGTTTCTAGATATCGCATAGGATATCGCAGTAACGAATTATAGAGCGCTGCGCGCGCGCTACATGAGTTAATTAATTAATTTCAACCCTTTGCAGCTAGCACTAAATTCGAATCGTGATATTTTTTTAAAATATAATGTCTCAGGATTTTAAGACTATCAAAACATAGACCGCGCTGCAGCACAGACCGCGCTGCAGCACAGGGACTTCTTGAAACGAGGAGGGTCCTCGTTTCTAGATATCGCACAGGGATTCTATTCGGTCTGTGCTGCAGCGGTCTGTGCTGCAGCGCAGTCTGTGCTGCAGCGGTCTGTGCTGCAGCGGTCTGTGCTGCAGCGGTCTGTGCTGCAGCGCGGTCTATGTTTTGGTGGTCTTAAAATCCTGAGACATTATACTTTAAAAAAATATCACGATTCGAATTTAGTGCTAGCTGCAAAGGGTTGAAATTAATTAATTAACTCATGTAGCGCGCGCGCAGCGCTCTATAACTATAGATATCGTTACTGCGATATCCCATGCGATATCTAGGGTCCTCGTTTCAAGAATAGAGTCCCTGTGCTGCAGCGCGATCTGTGCTGCAGCGGTCTGTGCTGCAGCGCGGTCTATGTTTTGATGGTCTTAAAATAATCCTGAAACATTATATTTTAAGAAAATATCACGATTCGAATTTAGTGCTAGCTGCAAAGGGTTGAAATTAATTAATTAACTTATGTAGCGCGCGCGCAGCACTCTATAATTCGTTACTGCGATATCCCATGCGATATCTAGGGTCCTCGTTTCAAGAATAGAGTCCCTGTGCTGCAGCGAGGTCTGTGCTGCAGCGGTCTGTGCTGCTGCGCGGTCTATGTTTTGATGGTCTTAAAATAATCCTGAAACATTATATTGAGCTACATGAGTTAATTAATTAATTTCAACCCTTTCCAGCTAGCACTAAATTCGAATCGTGATATTTTTTTAAAATATAATGTCTCAGGATTTTAAGACCACCAAAACATAAACAGCGCTGCAGCACAGACCGCTGCAGCACAGACCGCGCTGCAGCACAGACCGCTGCAGCACAGACTGCGCTGAAGCACAGGGACTCTATTCTTGAAACGAGGACCCTAGACATTGCATGAGTTAATTAATTAATTTCAACCTTTTCCATCTAGCACTAACTTCAAATCGTGATATTTTCTTAAAGTACAATGTCTCAGGATTATTTTAAGACCAAAAACAAGCGAGCACCATTATATTCTTTGACGATGCAGTAACGAATTATAGAGCGCTGCGCGTGCGCTACATGAGTTAATTAATTAATTTCAACCCTTTCCAGCTAGCACTAAATTCGAATCGTGATATTTTCTTAAAGTACAATGTCTCAGGATTATTTTAAGACCAAAAACAAGCGAGCACCTAATTCTTTGACGATGCAGTAACGAATTATAGAGCGCGTGCGCTACATGAGTTAATTAATAATTTTAACCCTTTCCAGCTAGCACTAAATTCGAATCGTGATATTTTTTTAAAATATAATGTCTCAGGATTTTAAGACCATCAAAACATAGACCGCGCTGCAGCACAGTCCGCGCTGCAGCACAGACCGCGCTGCAGCACAGGGACTCTATTCTTGAAACGAGGACCCTAGAGATATCGCATGGGATATCGCAGTAACGAATTATAGAGCGCGTGCGCTACATGAGTTAATTAATTAATTTCAACCCTTTCCAGCTAGCACTAAATTCGAATCGTGATATTTTTTTAAAATATAATGTCTCAGGATTTTAAGACTATCAAAACATAGACCGCGCTGCAGCACAGACCGCGCTGCAGCACAGGGACTTCTTGAAACGAGGAGGGTCCTCGTTTCTAGATATCGCATAGGATATCGCAGTAACGAATTATAGAGCGCTGCGCGCGCGCTACATGAGTTAATTAATTAATTTCAACCCTTTGCAGCTAGCACTAAATTCGAATCGTGATATTTTTTTAAAATATAATGTCTCAGGATTTTAAGACTATCAAAACATAGACCGCGCTGCAGCACAGACCGCGCTGCAGCACAGGGACTTCTTGAAACGAGGAGGGTCCTCGTTTCTAGATATCGCACAGGGATTCTATTCGGTCTGTGCTGCAGCGGTCTGTGCTGCAGCGCAGTCTGTGCTGCAGCGGTCTGTGCTGCAGCGGTCTGTGCTGCAGCGGTCTGTGCTGCAGCGCGGTCTATGTTTTGGTGGTCTTAAAATCCTGAGACATTATACTTTAAAAAAATATCACGATTCGAATTTAGTGCTAGCTGCAAAGGGTTGAAATTAATTAATTAACTCATGTAGCGCGCGCGCAGCACTCTATAATTCGTTACTGCGATATCCCCATGCGATATCTAGGGTCCTCGTTTCAAGAATAGAGTCCCTGTGCTGCAGCGAGGTCTGTGCTGCAGCGGTCTGTGCTGCTGCGCGGTCTATGTTTTGATGGTCTTAAAATAATCCTGAAACATTATATTGAGCTACATGAGTTAATTAATTAATTTCAACCCTTTCCAGCTAGCACTAAATTCGAATCGTGATATTTTCTTAAAATATACATAGACCGCGCTGCAGCACAGTCCGCGCTGCAGCACAGACCGCTGCAGCACAGACCGCGCTGCAGCACAGACCGCTGCAGCACAGACCGCGCTGCAGCACAGGGACTCTTCTTGAAACGAGGACCCTAGATATCGCATAGGATATCGCAGTAACGAATTATAGAGCGCTGCGCGCGCTACATGAGTTAATTAATTAATTTCAACCCTTTGCAGCTAGCACTAAATTCAAATCGTGATATTTTCTTAAAGTACAATGTCTCAGGATTATTTTAAGACCATCAAAACATACGCGTTGCAGCACAGACCGCGCTGCAGCACAGACCGCTGCAGCACAGATTGCGCTGCAGCACAGGGACTCTATTATTCTTGAAACGAGGACCCTAGGGTCCTATGGGATATCACAGTAACGAATTATAGAGGGCTGCGCGCGCGCTACATGAGTTAATTAATTAATTTCAACCCTTTCCAGCTAGCACTAAATTCGAATCGTGATATTTTTTTAAAATATAATGTCTCAGGATTTTAAGACCACCAAAACATAAACAGCGCTGCAGCACAGACCGCTGCAGCACAGACTGCGCTGAAGCACAGGGACTCTATTCTTGAAACGAGGACCCTAGACATTGCATGAGTTAATTAATTAATTTCAACCTTTTCCATCTAGCACTAACTTCAAATCGTGATATTTTCTTAAAGTACAATGTCTCAGGATTATTTTAAGACCAAAAACAAGCGAGCACCATTATATTCTTTGACGATGCAGTAACGAATTATAGAGCGCTGCGCGTGCGCTACATGAGTTAATTAATTAATTTCAACCCTTTCCAGCTAGCACTAAATTCGAATCGTGATATTTTCTTAAAGTACAATGTCTCAGGATTATTTTAAGACCAAAAACAAGCGAGCACCTAATTCTTTGACGATGCAGTAACGAATTATAGAGCGCGTGCGCTACATGAGTTAATTAATAATTTTAACCCTTTCCAGCTAGCACTAAATTCGAATCGTGATATTTTTTTAAAATATAATGTCTCAGGATTTTAAGACCATCAAAACATAGACCGCGCTGCAGCACAGTCCGCGCTGCAGCACAGACCGCGCTGCAGCACAGGGACTCTATTCTTGAAACGAGGACCCTAGATATCGCATGGGATATCGCAGTAACGAATTATAGAGCGCTGCGCGCGCGCTACATGAGTTAATTAATTAATTTCAACCCTTTCCAGCTTGCTAGCACTAAATTCGAATCGTGATATTTTCTTAAAGTACAATTTCTCGGGATTATTTTAAGACCATCAAAACATAGACCGCGCTGCAGCACAGTCCGCGCTGCAGCACAGGGACTCTATTCTTGAAACGAGGACCCTAGATATCGCATGGGATATCGCAGTAACGAATATCTATAATTATAGAGCGCTGCGCGCGCGCTACATGAGTTAATTAAATAATTTCAACTCTTTCCAGCTAGCACTAAATTCGAATCGTGATATTTTCTTAAAGTACAATGTCTCAGGATTATTTTAAGACCAAAAACAAGCGAGCACCATTATATTCTTTGACGATGCAGTAACGAATTATAGAGCGCTGCGCGTGCGCTACATGAGTTAATTAATTAATTTCAACCCTTTCCAGCTAGCACTAAATTCGAATCGTGATATTTTCTTAAAGTACAATGTCTCAGGATTATTTTAAGACCAAAAACAAGCGAGCACCTAATTCTTTGACGATGCAGTAACGAATTATAGAGCGCGTGCGCTACATGAGTTAATTAATAATTTTAACCCTTTCCAGCTAGCACTAAATTCGAATCGTGATATTTTTTTAAAATATAATGTCTCAGGATTTTAAGACCATCAAAACATAGACCGCGCTGCAGCACAGTCCGCGCTGCAGCACAGACCGCGCTGCAGCACAGGGACTCTATTCTTGAAACGAGGACCCTAGATATCGCATGGGATATCGCAGTAACGAATTATAGAGCGCTGCGCGCGCGCTACATGAGTTAATTAATTCGAATTTAGTGCTAGCTGCAAAGGGTTGAAATTAATTAATTAACTCATGTAGCGCGCGCGCAGCGCTCTATAACTATAGATATCGTTACTGCGATATCCCATGCGATATCTAGGGTCCTCGTTTCAAGAATAGAGTCCCTGTGCTGCAGCGCGATCTGTGCTGCAGCGGTCTGTGCTGCAGCGCGGTCTATGTTTTGATGGTCTTAAAATAATCCTGAAACATTATATTTTAAGAAAATATCACGATTCGAATTTAGTGCTAGCTGCAAAGGGTTGAAATTAATTAATTAACTTATGTAGCGCGCGCGCAGCACTCTATAATTCGTTACTGCGATATCCCATGCGATATCTAGGGTCCTCGTTTCAAGAATAGAGTCCCTGTGCTGCAGCGAGGTCTGTGCTGCAGCGGTCTGTGCTGCTGCGCGGTCTATGTTTTGATGTTCTTAAAATCCTGAAACATTATATTTTAAAAAAATATCACGATTCGAATTTAGTGCTAGCTGGAAAAAGTTGAAATTAATTAATTAACTCATGTAGCGCGCGCGCAGCGCTCTATAATTCGTTACTGCGATATCTAGGATCCTCGTTTCAAGAATAGAGTCCCTGTGCTGCAGCGCGATCTGTGCTGCAGCGGTCTGTGCTGCAGCGCGGTCTATGTTTTGATGGTCTTAAAATAATCCTGAAACATTATATTTTAAGAAAATATCACGATTCGAATTTAGTGCTAGCTGCAAAGGGTTGAAATTAATTAATTAACTCATATAGCGCGCGCGCAGCACTCTATAATTCGTTACTGCGATATCCCATGCGATATCCTAGGGTCCTCGTTTCAAGAATAGAGTCCCTGTGCTACAGCGCGGTCTGTGCTGCAGCGCGGACTGTGCTGCAGCGCGGTCTATGTTTTGATGGTCTTAAAATCCTGAGACATTATACTTTAAAAAAATATCACGATTCGAATTTAGTGCTAGCTGGAAAGGGTTGAAATTAATTAATTAACTCATGTAGCGCACGCGCTCTATAATTCGTTACTGCATCGTCAAAGAATTAGGTGCTCGCTTGTTTTTGGTCTTAAAATAATCCTGAGACATTGTACTTTAAGAAAATATCACGATTCGAATTTAGTGCTAGCTGGAAAGAGTTGAAATTAATTAATTAACTCATGTAGCGCGCGCGCAGCGCTCTATAATTATAAATATTTGTTACTGCGATATCCCATGTGATATCTAGGGTCCTCGTTTCAAGAATAGAGTCCCTGTGCTGCAGCGCGGACTGTGCTGCAGCGCGGTCTATGTTTTGCGCGCTACAATTAATTTCAACCCTTTGCAGCTAGCACTAAATTCGAATCGTGATATTTTCTTAAAGTACAATGTCTCAGGATTATTTTAAGACCAAAAACAAGCGAGCACCTAATTCTTTGACGATGCAGTAACGAATTATAGAGCGCGTGCGCTACATGAGTTAATTAATTTCAACCCTTTCCAGCTAGCACTAAATTCGAATCGTGATATTTTTTTAAAGTATAATGTCTCAGGATTTTAAGACCATCAAAACATAGACCGCGCTGCAGCACAGTCCGCGCTGCAGCACAGATCGCGCTGCAGCACAGGGACTCTATTCTTGAAACGAGGACCCTAGATATCGCACAATATAATGTTTCAGGATTATTTTAAGACCATCAAAACATAGACCGCGCTGCAGCACAGACCGCTGCAGCACAGACCGCGCTGCAGCACAGGGACTCTATTCTTGAAAGCGCGTATGTTTTGATGGTCTTAAAATAATCCTGAGACATTGTACTTTAAGAAAATATCACGATTTGAATTTAGTGCTAGCTGCAAAGGGTTGAAATTAATTAATTAACTCATGTAGCGCGCGCGCAGCACTCTATAATTCGTTACTGCGATATCCCCATGCGATATCTAGGGTCCTCGTTTCAAGAATAGAGTCCCTGTGCTGCAGCGAGGTCTGTGCTGCAGCGGTCTGTGCTGCTGCGCGGTCTATGTTTTGATGGTCTTAAAATAATCCTGAAACATTATATTGAGCTACATGAGTTAATTAATTAATTTCAACCCTTTCCAGCTAGCACTAAATTCGAATCGTGATATTTTCTTAAAATATACATAGACCGCGCTGCAGCACAGTCCGCGCTGCAGCACAGACCGCTGCAGCACAGACCGCGCTGCAGCACAGACCGCTGCAGCACAGACCGCGCTGCAGCACAGGGACTCTTCTTGAAACGAGGACCCTAGATATCGCATAGGATATCGCAGTAACGAATTATAGAGCGCTGCGCGCGCTACATGAGTTAATTAATTAATTTCAACCCTTTGCAGCTAGCACTAAATTCAAATCGTGATATTTTCTTAAAGTACAATGTCTCAGGATTATTTTAAGACCATCAAAACATACGCGTTGCAGCACAGACCGCGCTGCAGCACAGACCGCTGCAGCACAGATTGCGCTGCAGCACAGGGACTCTATTATTCTTGAAACGAGGACCCTAGGGTCCTATGGGATATCACAGTAACGAATTATAGAGGGCTGCGCGCGCGCTACATGAGTTAATTAATTAATTTCAACCCTTTCCAGCTAGCACTAAATTCGAATCGTGATATTTTTTTAAAATATAATGTCTCAGGATTTTAAGACCACCAAAACATAAACAGCGCTGCAGCACAGACCGCTGCAGCACAGACCGCGCTGCAGCACAGACCGCTGCAGCACAGACTGCGCTGAAGCACAGGGACTCTATTCTTGAAACGAGGACCCTAGACATTGCATGAGTTAATTAATTAATTTCAACCTTTTCCATCTAGCACTAACTTCAAATCGTGATATTTTCTTAAAGTACAATGTCTCAGGATTATTTTAAGACCAAAAACAAGCGAGCACCATTATATTCTTTGACGATGCAGTAACGAATTATAGAGCGCTGCGCGTGCGCTACATGAGTTAATTAATTAATTTCAACCCTTTCCAGCTAGCACTAAATTCGAATCGTGATATTTTCTTAAAGTACAATGTCTCAGGATTATTTTAAGACCAAAAACAAGCGAGCACCTAATTCTTTGACGATGCAGTAACGAATTATAGAGCGCGTGCGCTACATGAGTTAATTAATAATTTTAACCCTTTCCAGCTAGCACTAAATTCGAATCGTGATATTTTTTTAAAATATAATGTCTCAGGATTTTAAGACCATCAAAACATAGACCGCGCTGCAGCACAGTCCGCGCTGCAGCACAGACCGCGCTGCAGCACAGGGACTCTATTCTTGAAACGAGGACCCTAGATATCGCATGGGATATCGCAGTAACGAATTATAGAGCGCTGCGCGCGCGCTACATGAGTTAATTAATTAATTTCAACCCTTTCCAGCTTGCTAGCACTAAATTCGAATCGTGATATTTTCTTAAAGTACAATTTCTCGGGATTATTTTAAGACCATCAAAACATAGACCGCGCTGCAGCACAGTCCGCGCTGCAGCACAGGGACTCTATTCTTGAAACGAGGACCCTAGATATCGCATGGGATATCGCAGTAACGAATATCTATAATTATAGAGCGCTGCGCGCGCGCTACATGAGTTAATTAAATAATTTCAACTCTTTCCAGCTAGCACTAAATTCGAATCGTGATATTTTCTTAAAGTACAATGTCTCAGGATTATTTTAAGACCAAAAACAAGCGAGCACCATTATATTCTTTGACGATGCAGTAACGAATTATAGAGCGCTGCGCGTGCGCTACATGAGTTAATTAATTAATTTCAACCCTTTCCAGCTAGCACTAAATTCGAATCGTGATATTTTCTTAAAGTACAATGTCTCAGGATTATTTTAAGACCAAAAACAAGCGAGCACCTAATTCTTTGACGATGCAGTAACGAATTATAGAGCGCGTGCGCTACATGAGTTAATTAATAATTTTAACCCTTTCCAGCTAGCACTAAATTCGAATCGTGATATTTTTTTAAAATATAATGTCTCAGGATTTTAAGACCATCAAAACATAGACCGCGCTGCAGCACAGTCCGCGCTGCAGCACAGACCGCGCTGCAGCACAGGGACTCTATTCTTGAAACGAGGACCCTAGATATCGCATGGGATATCGCAGTAACGAATTATAGAGCGCTGCGCGCGCGCTACATGAGTTAATTAATTCGAATTTAGTGCTAGCTGCAAAGGGTTGAAATTAATTAATTAACTCATGTAGCGCGCGCGCAGCGCTCTATAACTATAGATATCGTTACTGCGATATCCCATGCGATATCTAGGGTCCTCGTTTCAAGAATAGAGTCCCTGTGCTGCAGCGCGATCTGTGCTGCAGCGGTCTGTGCTGCAGCGCGGTCTATGTTTTGATGGTCTTAAAATAATCCTGAAACATTATATTTTAAGAAAATATCACGATTCGAATTTAGTGCTAGCTGCAAAGGGTTGAAATTAATTAATTAACTTATGTAGCGCGCGCGCAGCACTCTATAATTCGTTACTGCGATATCCCATGCGATATCTAGGGTCCTCGTTTCAAGAATAGAGTCCCTGTGCTGCAGCGAGGTCTGTGCTGCAGCGGTCTGTGCTGCAGCGCGGTCTATGTTTTAATGGTCTTAATGTCTCAGGATTTTAGAATCCTGAGCTGCAGCACAGGGACTCTATTCTTGAAACGAGGACCCTAGATATCGCATATTTTCTTAAAATATAATGTTTCAGGATTATTTTAAGACCATCAAAACATAGACCGCGCTGCAGCACAGACCGCTGCAGCACAGACCGCTGCAGCACAGACCGCGCTGCAGCACAAGGACTCTATTCTTGAAAGCGCGTATGTTTTGATGGTCTTAAAATAATCCTGAAACATTATATTTTAAGAAAATATCACGATTCGAATTTAGTGCTAGCTGCAAAGGGTTGAAATTAATTAATTAACTCATGTAGCGCGCGCGCAGCACTCTATAATTCGTTACTGCGATATCCCATGCGATATCTAGGGTCCTCGTTTCAAGAATAGAGTCCCTGTGCTGCAGCGCGGTCTGTGCTGCAGCGCGGTCTGTGCTGCAGCGCGGACTATGTTTTGATGGTCTTAAAATCCTGAGACATTATACTTTAAAAAAATATCACGATTCGAATTTAGTGCTAGCTGGAAAGGGTTGAAATTAATTAATTAACTCATGTAGCGCACGCGCTCTATAATTCGTTACTGCATCGTCAAAGAATTAGGTGCTCGCTTGTTTTTGGTCTTAAAATAATCCTGAGACATTGTACTTTAAGAAAATATCACGATTCGAATTTAGTGCTAGCTGGAAAGGGTTGAAATTAATTAATTAACTCATGTAGCGCACGCGCTCTATAATTCGTTACTGCATCGTCAAAGAATTAGGTGCTCGCTTGTTTTTGGTCTTAAAATAATCCTGAGACATTGTACTTTAAGAAAATATCACGATTCGAATTTAGTGCTAGCTGGAAAGAGTTGAAATTAATTAATTAACTCATGTAGCGCGCGCGCAGCGCTCTATAATTATAGATATTCGTTACTGCGATATCCCATGCGATATCTAGGGTCCTCGTTTCAAGAATAGAGTCCCTGTGCTGCAGCGCGGTTTGTGCTGCAGCGCGGTCTATGTTTTGATAGTCTTAAAATCCTGAGACATTGTACTTTAAGAAAATATTACGATTCGAATTTAGTGCTAGCTGGAAAGGGTTGAAATTAATTAATTAACTCATGTAGCGTGCGCGCAGCGCTCTATAGGGTCCTCGTTTCAAGAATAGAGTCCCTGTGCTGCAGCGCGATCCGTGCTGCAGCGGTCTGTGCTGCAGCGCGGTCTATGTTTTGATGGTCTTAAAATAATCCTGAAACATTATATTTTAAGAAAATATCACGATTCGAATTTAGTGCTAGCTGCAAAGGGTTGAAATTAATTAATTAACTCATGTAGCGCGCGCGCAGCGCTCTATAATTCGTTACTGCGATATCCCATGCGATATCTAGGGTCCTTGTTTCAAGAATAGAGTCCCTGTGCTGCAGCGCGGTCTGTGCTGCAGCGCGGACTGTTCTGCAGCGCGGTCTATGTTTTAATGGTCTTAATGTCTCAGGATTTTAGAATCCTGAGCTGCAGCACAGGGACTCTATTCTTGAAACGAGGACCCTAGATATCGCATATTTTCTTAAAATATAATGTTTCAGGATTATTTTAAGACCATCAAAACATAGACCGCGCTGCAGCACAGACCGCTGCAGCACAGACCGCTGCAGCACAGACCGCGCTGCAGCACAAGGACTCTATTCTTGAAAGCGCGTATGTATACATATACATGTTTTTTAGGATATTGAACTAAATAAGAAAGAAGACCTGATAAATCGAATCGCCAGTGAATAATTAAAAATTAGTAAGGGTATTATCCATCCATATCGATCCAACTAGCTAAATTTTATTGATCACAAAAACGCTACGTTTCGACCGCAGATTCCGGTCCTTTTCAAGCGTACATACACTACTTACAAATATTTATTAGTCTGACATAATGCCCAAACTACGCCGAATCAAAAACTAAACGACAAGAACTGAGCACTCCACAATAAATATAAATAAAAATTTATAAAAAATTCAGGAAAGCGTCAGTCACCGCGCTTGGCGGGTGTCATAGGTGTGGTACGAATCAGGAAGAGTCAGTCACCGCGCTTGGCGGGTGTCATAGGTGTGGTACGAATCAGGAAGAGTCAGTCACCGCGCTTGGCGGGTGTCATAGGTGTGGTACGAATCAGGAAGAGTCAATCACCGCGGTACCGCACGGTACCAAGGGCGTGGTACGAATCAGGAAGAGTCAATCACCGCGGTACCGCACGGTACCAAGGGCGTGGTACGAATCAGGAAGAGTCAATCACCGCGGTACCGCACGGTACCAAGGGCGTGGTACGAATCAGGAAGAGTCAATCACCGCGGTACCGCACGGTACCAAGGGCGTGGTACGAATCAGGAAGAGTCAATCACCGCGGTACCGCACGGTACCAAGGGCGTGGTACGAATCAGGAAGAGTCAATCACCGCGGTACCGCACGGTACCAAGGGCGTGGTACGAATCAGGAAGAGTCAATCACCGCGGTACCGCACGGTACCAAGGGCGTGGTACGAATCAGGAAGAGTCAATCACCGCGGTACCGCACGGTACCAAGGGCGTGGTACGAATCAGGAAGAGTCAATCACCGCGGTACCGCACGGTACCAAGGGCGTGGTACGAATCAGGAAGAGTCAATCACCGCGGTACCGCACGGTACCAAGGGCGTGGTACGATTCAGGAAGAGTCAATCACCGCGGTACCGCACGGTACCAAGGGCGTGGTACGATTCAGGAAGAGTCAATCACCGCGGTACCGCACGGTACCAAGGGCGTGGTACGATTCAGGAAGAGTCAATCACCGCGGTACCGCACGGTACCAAGGGCGTGGTACGATTCAGGAAGAGTCAATCACCGCGGTACCGCACGGTACCAAGGGCGTGGTACGATTCAGGAAGAGTCAATCACCGCGGTACCGCACGGTACCAAGGGCGTGGTACGATTCAGGAAGAGTCAATCACCGCGGTACCGCACGGTACCAAGGGCGTGGTACGATTCAGGAAGAGTCAATCACCGCGGTACCGCACGGTACCAAGGGCGTGGTACGATTCAGGAAGAGTCAATCACCGCGGTACCGCACGGTACCAAGGGCGTGGTACGATTCAGGAAGAGTCAATCACCGCGGTACCGCACGGTACCAAGGGCGTGGTACGATTCAGGAAGAGTCAATCACCGCGGTACCGCACGGTACCAAGGGCGTGGTACGATTCAGGAAGAGTCAATCAACGCGGTACCGCACGGTACCAAGGGCGTGGTACGATTCAGGAAGAGTCAATCAACGCGGTACCGCACGGTACCAAGGGCGTGGTACGATTCAGGAAGAGTCAATCAACGCGGTACCGCACGGTACCAAGGGCGTGGTACGATTCAGGAAGAGTCAATCAACGCGGTGCCCCAGACGTGGTACCCTTCAGGAAGAGTCAATCACCGCGGTATCCTACAAAAAGGAAGAGATTAAAGAGATAAAAGAGGACCGAATCGCGCGATCGAGCTGATCGAACATATGCCTAACGAAAGATTTTACTGTGAAGAGTTCTTGATTTTTGCGAAATCTTTTCAAGCGTAAATTATTTATGGGCTCGCAAGATAGATTGGAACAAGTTAATGAGAATTAAGAATATTTCTCAAATACATGCGATATAATCTTGGACTGTCTGGTTCTATTTTCCGTTTTCTTCGCTCAATTTTTCGCTCAATGTTGATAATGGTGATGATCTACAACAGAAAGCTCCCAAGATTTTCCAGGACAATCCGATTGTCACGAGAGCTGTAGGATTAACAATTGCAAAACAAATAGATGAAGATGATATGCCGCGAAACTCCGTTAGCTGTACAAAATAATCTATAACAATTTTATCGTTTAGAAGGGTAATTCGTGAACTTAAATTTTAATATTTTTAGATGTCTCGTTAGCAGTTAACTTACTTTAGCAGAAAAATTCTAAAATTTTTAGTAACATGATTCTAAAACAACACTTTGTTAGAAATTCTGAAATGTTGTATTTTGCTACGATCAGTAAACTCGATATTATATTTGTGACGGCATAATTTTTAAAGAATTTTATTTATAATAAATCTCATTAATAACGACAATTGGTACGATCTTAAATTTTAGAGAAGTTTAAAAGACGCTTAGAAAAACTTTAAAGACAAGAAAAAATTTTTTCATTCGAAAAAATTAAGATTTCTTTGAATAATTTCTACAGAGTTCTTCAAATTTTTATGTTGTCTAAATGCTGCATATCACCTTCATCCAATTGCGCCTGCAGTTATGTCGCCTTCGGGGCTGCGTTTCCTTATAAGGGGCAAAAGATAATGATTTTTGTGGCAGCGATGATCGTTATCTATAAAAAAAATGGTTTTGATTCGGTAAAGGGTTTTTCTCAAAACGATAGTCGCCAAGGAAAATAAATAAATGTATAAGCATAATTTTATATGTATCCCTTACAGAAATTCAATACTGGAAGTGATTATTTGACTAGTGATTAATTACTTATTTTGAGTATTAAAAGCATTAAAAACAGTGCTTTTAATACTCAAAATAAGTAATTAAATTCTTGCCAAATAATCACTTACAGTATTAAATTTCTGTAAGGCCCGGTCTACAATAGGTGTTGTAAGTCGTAAGTCGTAAAAATTAACCAATTACAGTCCATTATTCTTCTTGCGGTTGAAGAATAATGAACTGTGATTGGCCAATTCTTACGACTTACGACTTACAACTTCCATTGTAGACCGGGCTTAAGGGATATACATATATATATATCAGGTTATTCGACATAAATAAATATATAAAATATAGTATTTATATAAATATATTTGTTAACGAAAATACCCCATACGTATATATATAGAATTGAATATTTTCAAGATAATAATTAACTTAAAAGTAACAGTTACCGACAAATTCAATTTCTTACAAATATTACACTCGGAAATATTAATCGTAGTAGGTCAAACAAAAAAATACGTGTCTTCTCTTTTAGGGAATTTTTTTCGGAAAGGAATTGTCAAAATAATAGAAGTATAGGTCAGGATCAGAGCATGAAAATTTCTGCAAGACTTATCAACATACTTTTTTATTACAATTTTTTTATGTTTATTAATCATTTTTACATCATCTGTACATTATTCCAAACATCGCTCTTTGGTTATCGTGCACCGGCAACTCAGATTCACGCCGAGACCCCGAGAAAGCATTTCCTCTATTTCCAGCGTAAAAACATCGTCGATCGCGCGAGCTAAGTGAGAGCGACAAGGAGGGAGTGATATTCTTCCTCTCGCTCGGAACTGCAGAGCGCTGCCGACGCATCGATAGACCGAGCGTCACTCTGTGTGCGTAGTGGAGGGGGAAATTCGCTGGCGTGCCGGGACTCGAAATCGCAGCACTGCTATGAATGCCAAGCGGAAGCTCGAAATGGGCTTGAAAACAAAGAAAACAAAAACGAGGAAAAAGCTGACGAAAAAACGGATACTTCCGACGGCGAAACGAGGTGGCATATTGCTAATTCTACCGCTGTTGGGAGTTCTCGGTTCTCTGGCTGGCGGAGCGGCCGGAATTACATCGGCGGTGAACGCTAGCAAAACCGCGCGGCGTCAGCTGGAAAAGATGCAACGTCACAATCGTTCCATGGAAGATCGCGAAATTTATCTCGTTCCGTACAAACGCGAGAAAGGGCTGTATGCCGGCTCGTGCAAACGCGGCCGAGGAGTAGCGTCGAAAATATAAAAAAAACGTCGAAAAGTCGTTAAATATGCCCGCGGGTATTACGACTAACGTACAATTGAATCGACTGGCAAGGCATGCGCGTACCGTCAGAGGTGTTTTCATGCGTGATTCGTTACCGATCGGCGGTGTACGTCGAAACGAGAGCGGTATCGTGAATTTGGACGATCCCGCAAGTTTCGATACTCATTGGGTAGCGTACGCGAAGAAGGAAGATCGAGTGATATATTCGAGGATATATTTCGACAGTTTCGGCAATCTTCGGCCACCGAAAGAATTGGTGCGATATTTCGGACCAAGCGTGACAAAGATTGAGTACAATCACACGTCTTATCAGCGATCCGATCAGAGCATCTGTGGACAATTGTGTCTGCAATTTCTCCGGACGATCGACGCTAATTTAAAGACTAACGATCCATCGTAGTGACTCAGTATTCGTTAACAGTTTCCGCCGACATGTCTATGACGTTCACGCTGACCGGGAAGAGCAGCATCCTCGCGGAGCACTATTTTCCCGCGGTGGATCTGAGCGACGGTGACTACGAGCTCGGTCTAACGTGTTTCGAGACTTATCACACGATTCCGAACGTGAATTTTTCGAATAATAAATTCTATTTCGACGAGGATGACACGGAAATTACGATTCCCGAGGGATCGTACGAGATACGGGCCATACATGAGTTTTTGAAACGCCAAATATTACGGAAACGCCCGCAACGCATAGTAAGCGCGAATGGCTACGAAGACGAGGCTGCGGAATACCCGATAGTGCTCCGCGCAAATTACAATACGATGAAGAGTGAGATCAACTGCGCTTTCAGAGTGAACTTTAACAAACCGAACAACGTTGGATCGCTGCTGGGATTTTCATCGAACCGTATATTGCAGCCATGGCAGTGGCACGAATCGGATGTATCAATTAATATTATCAACGTAAACATTATCTGCGTGGAGTGTAACGTGACCGCGGGTGCGTACAGCAACGGCAAACGCGTTCATACGATACACGAATTTTCACCGAGCGTACCACCGGGATATAAGATATCAAAATCACCGGGGCAGATCATTTATCTGCCGATCATCGCGCGGAGCGTTAATGATCTAACGATACGCGTCACGGATCAATACGGACGATTGCTCGACTTTCGAGGAGAAGAGATCACCGTCAGATTGCACGTACGACGGCGACAGCGATAACGCGCGACGTATGACATGCTCGTGTTGAACGACTCGGAGCATGCAAGAGATAAGAATACCTATACGACTGCGACGATCGACGATATCATCAAATCGACATTCGGTAACGTTAAACAAAGACGAGAAAGAAGCTCAACGCATTGAACGTTAAATTTTTACGATCACTGGGATTCGCGGTACGAAACATCTGAAAGCTGACCGTGAACGATGACTGAAATTTTTAATATCGGAAGCGAGCCGGTCGTTGACGATCGCGTTCAAGATCGAGACTTACACGTATGTACAACCCGTACGCCAACACAACGTTCGAGCATAGCGACGAGATACGAATACCCATACAACAGCAGGATCTGTATACGTCGCCGTGCAAAAGTTTTCTCTACGTCGAAGGAACATTGACGGCGACCAGAGCAGCCGATAGCGTGGTATTGGGGAATAACTGCGTCGCGTTCATGTTCGATGAGATTCGATACGAGCTCGACGGTGTGGAGATTGATCGCAGCAAAAACGTAGGAATAACCAGCACGCTCAAGAACTACGTAACGGTATCGTCCGATAGAAGCGTGATTCTGAGAAACGCCGGCTGAGATTCACTGAATAACAAGAATGGATACTTCAATTTCTGCATACCGCTCAACACGTTACTAGGATTTTGCGAGAATTACAAACGCGTGGTGATCAACGGTCGTCACGAATTAATATTGACACGATCGCGCAACGACAACAATGCCCTGGTGGGAAGTCTCGCGTTGGAACCTACCGTCAAAATACTCAAGATACAATGGCGAATGCCCCACGTGGTATTGAGCGAGATCAACAAGCTATCGATGCTGCGCGCCTTGGAAAAAGGACGATACCTGAGTATGGGTCCGTTCGTGGGATTTGTACGAGTATCCCCTGTTGCAGAACACGACCAAGCACTCGTCGGCCATTAAGGCTGCGACTCAGCTAGAGAAACCGCGATACGTTGTCTTTGCTCTGCAGACGGGCCGAAAGAACGTCAAGTCCGCGAACACAAGCCGATTTGATGACTGCTTCACCAACGTGAAACTCTATCTAAACTCGGAAGTTTATCCGTACGACGATTTAAATTTGGAATTTGGTAAACACAGATGGGCGAGTCTGTACGATATGTACGCGCGTTTCTGTAAGGGCTATTACGGACATGAATATCTCGAGCCGAACCTCACCGTTTCGACTTTTCTACGTAACGGCCCGTTCGTGATCATCGATTGCACTCGACAAAACGAATCTGTCAAAAACGCCACCGTGGATGTCAGAATAGAATTTGATTGCATGGAGAACGTACCGCCGAATACCTCCACGTACTGTCTCATCATTCACGACCGCGTGATCGAGTACAATCCGTCGACCAACGTACTGCGCAAAATAGTTTGATTTTCTTTCTCCTTTACTTTAGATAACAAATTTATGAGAAGGGAAAGGGGAGCAGGATATAAATCAGAGTGTCGCGAAACGCGCGTCATTCCTCTCGATTCGCGCATCGAAGAGAGAGAAATCTCTTCATGTCCGCACCAACGTTCGTGGACCTGCAAGGTTTCGTCGTCGGGATGAAATTTGTCGTAAAGGAAGCGGCGGTGCTGAGAAACGGAGCCGTTCTGGCGCATTACATCTTTACATGCCCCATGCCGTGAAATCTCCTCACAAAATCCGACAAATCGTGCGCTTCCTGGTTGATTCGCAATCACCAAGGATTACGATGGGAAGACGGAAACGTGCTGTACAGCAAGGTGAAGCGTTTAATTACGTTGGCCGTGTTCGGTGAGGAAGAGGACGACGACGACAAGATGCCGACTCAACTCAGTCTAAAAAAAAGCGGTACACTAAAAATGTAGGAAAAATTTATTAAATTTCACATGATCATAACTTGGTAAATAATAAAGATAAAAATATTTTTAAAAATATAAAATAAAGTTTAAAATGTCTACTTTAAGAATATTTGAATGACAATAATGCTTAGCCATCTTTTTCAAAATAGCGGATAACGTGAGAAAATGCAAAATTGATAATCAAAGGTCCAAGTTTGGGACGGTGCACGGAGTGAATCAGATATCGCAGCGCAGTGGAACAAAATGCACTTGAAAGTATAAGAGCGTTATCTTGAAAATGCTTCTTTACCGAGCTCGATGCGATTATTATTCGCTGAGTTATGCAAATTTAAAAAAAAAAACAGTTTTTCAATTTAATTTGGAATAACTCAGCGAATAATTATCGCATCAAGCTCGGTAAAGAAGCATTTTCAAGATAACACTCTATACTTTCAGGTAAATTTTGTCCCATTGAGCCGCAATACCTGATTCACGTCATGCACCGTCACAAACTAGAACCTTTATTTATCAACTTTGCATGCTCTCCTTTTGTCATTCGCCATTTTAAAAACATCGTCGCGAACAATTTTGATTTAAATTTCAAAAAGTAGAGTTTTAAAGCTTTTAAATTGTTTTCGAAATTTTGTGCTAGGATATTCAGGTTCCGAGATATTCAATTTCGAATTCGCAACAAGAGGTCTATTTTCTGTTGCTGCACTGCTGAACTAGTGCACTCTAGTGCAATAAGTTAAAGTGAAACAAAATATACTTGTCCCATTCTAACTTACTGCACCAGGGTGCACTAGTTTAGCAGTGCAGCGACAAAAAACAGACCTAAGGTCAATTCAGCAAGGCCTAAGGGGCTTGAAGGCCCTGCGGTTCGTTTGGTTCTTTCATAATTTTAACAGCTGCGTTTATTATTCTCTATAATTTGCATTACCTGCACCATATTCTCTATTCAATAATTTGCATCATTTTAAAGGCCAGAAAAATGAAGGCATTTAATTAAGTTCTTCATTTTTCGCAATCAATATTACAAAATAAAGATAAATTGCGTTTTAAGGTAACACTATTATTAGCTCAAATTATGGTTGTAAATGAAAGTTTTTAATCGATCTTTTACGGGGTTACAATTTGGTAAATTTTTCTTACATTTTTAGTGTACCACTTTTTTGAGATTGAGCTTTGAAAAATAATTGCTGTGCAACTACTTTAAAAAAATGAAACCAAGTGTAACATATCTTTGTGCTCCCAATAAAAATATTTAATTAAAATAAAATAAATAAATTTTTCTTGTAATAGCACTGAGAGAAATTTCTGGTGACGCTATCCAGAATTCAGAATCGGTTTACCAAAAAGTATAGTAGATAATCGTGTAACAAGACATCTAGTTAATAATACCAAACTATCTGGTAAGCGCATTGTCTGATTAGAATTACAGCAATGTTTAGATATGTTTACCAAACTGTCTAGTATAACGTACGATTCATTTGATGAGCGTTACAAATAGAGGTACACTACAAAAACAAATGTGTAAAAGTAACACACTTGTGTTTGTAGTGTGCAGTCTTCAAAAATAAAGATATTATTTACTAAAATAAAGTTATATTAACGTCACATTAATCCAAAAGGGTGCCACGCTTTATTATAAAAGTGGACGCCACGAAACAACTTATATGCAAGTTGTGCAATATGCAATTCCGTCATCATTCTTATACCATCGTTCGTCATATTTTAAAATTGAGAAACGGATCTCATCGGATGCCATCTATTGGATGATCTGATATCAGACGGCAACCAACCTCCTTAACACACTTAAACTGTTTTGCTTTTTTCGCTCACACGGGTACCACACGTCTAGAGAAGATTACCAAACTGTCTAGATACCTATGACTAAATGTCTCTGTATCGACTACTATGACGCATCAAGGCGCCGTTATCAGAATTTTGGATGTATGAACCACATATCGCATAAAAGTTCACTATGCTACGTCTCACAAAACAAGTATAGTTTTAATCACCAACAAATTTCTCTCAGTGGAAGTACTCAAAGTTTTGAATAAAAAACAATAAAAATAATTTTGGGAAAGAATAAGATGGGAGTAAAAAAACAGCGCCAAATTCTTTTACAAAAAAAATTTATTTATTTTAATTTAATTAAATATTTTTATTTTCTACTGTTACCTTTTTAATTCTTATTAAAATGATTCTTTGTAATATTATAATTTTGTTAAAGAGAATTAAAGCTATTACTTGGGTTGGAATAGGAAGACTCTTGAATGGGAGAACATAGATATGCACCACTTGGGTTTTATTTTTTTTAAATAGTTGCACAACAATTATTTTTTAAAGCAATATTATATTCTGTTTGTAATTGGCGCAATTTTAAGATTTCATATATATTTTTTAAATAACATTGCTCGGGGGGTGGTAGAACCGTTCCCGAATTTGCAAAGGTTCTAAGAGAAGTTCGAAGGACCAGAGGAGGTGTGTGTCGTCTCCTCAACGCGAAATTTAAGCGAAATAAACGAAAGCGAATTTGTTAAGCGACTCACCGTTCGGTCGGCCGTCGTCTCCTGAAGGGATTTCGTCCTTCCTCAGGGCGCAGGTAGGCACGTGCGGCGAGCAAGCAAGACAGCAGGCAGCAAGCAAGCTAGAGCACAGGCAGAGCAAGCAGGCAAGCGAAGCAGCGCAGGCAAGGCAGGAGAAGTTCGCACTCCTGGAGGAGCGAGTACGAGTAGGCCTTCCGTAGTTTCAAGTATGTAACCGATGTGCGCCTCGAGACCGTTTAGCGATGAGTGGTAGGTTCGAGTATGTGACCAATGTGTACCTCGAGACCGTTGTGCGATGAGTGAGCTCGCGGTCCTATGATGTGCCGCGAGCGAGCAATTTGTCTCTTTGGTGGGTGCCCTTGTAGCCGTGTGCGAGAGCAGCACCGATTGGTGAGAAAATCGATATCGCGGAAATATTGATATCGATCCGATCCGAGCGATCTGCCGACGTTTCGCGCGAGTCACCAAAATATGGTAATGTACCGATAATTCAATGCTAATACTACTACTAATACAGACAAACTATTTACAATGGCGAGCGCCAAACATACCGCCCACCTAAAAATACAACGTGTTGTATTTTTACTATTGATTGGACTCCTCTGGTGAATGGTCCATAGGCAAAGGACAGGGCAAAGGAGCTTCACCAGAGGACGGGTGAGAGAGCCATCCGCTGTCCTCACCGTGGCGACCCGAGCGACACCGTCACGACCCGGGTGCAGCTCCACGATTCGCCCTCGTCTCCACTGTACGGGAGAGGCATTTTCACTTTTTAGTAGGACCAACGAGTCCCTTTGCACTGTAGAGGAGGATTCCAACCATTTTGAGCGCTGTTGGAGAGCATGCAAATGCTCGTCCTGCCAGCGCCTCCAAAACTGCTGATGCATGTGCTGAACCAGTTGCCACCGATCCAGCCTGCCAATCAGCACCGGATTCAGGTCAGGATACGAAACAGCTACAAACGGTTCCAAGGTGAGGAAGTGCCCCGGTGAAAGTACCCCGAGGTCGTTGGGATCGGAGCTAGTAGGGCATAGGGGCCTGGAGTTCAGGATGGCTTCTATCTGTGTTATGAGAGTGCTAAACTCCTCTACGATAAGAATCTGCGCTCCATCCACGCGCTTTAGGTGGGTCTTCATTGACTTGACCCCCGCTTCGCAAAGGCCACCGAAGTGTGGCGCGGAGGGAGCATTAAATGACCACTGAATTCGTTCCCGCTCCGAGGCGGCTTGCATGTAATTAACGAGCTCTTGCTGAGCTCCGACAAAGTTGGTGCTGCAGTCACTATATATCCGCGAGCAGCGGCCGCGCCTAGCAATGAAGCGCCTCAGAGCTGATAGAAACGATTCAGTGGAGAAGGAGCAAGCGAGTTCCAGATGAACTGCCTTTGTTGCAGAGCAAACAAAAAGGCACACGTAGGCCTTGAACGGGGTCGCTCCGCGAGAACGACGATTGTAAACCAAAAATGGCCCAGCATAGTCGACTCCAGCAATTGAAAAGGGCTTAGTTTGCCGTACACGGTCTAATGGCAGATCCGCCATGGGCGGTTGCACGGTGCGTGGATTCGCCCGGAAGCACTGATAGCAGCGCGACAGACAACGCTTGATGGCATGATGGGCCCCAAGAACCCAGAAGTTCTGCGACAAGAGATAATGTAACGCTCGACGTCCCGGGTGTAAGTGTAAACGATGAGTGCGCTCTATTAAAAGTTCCGTGAAGTCGGTGTTTACTGGGTAGCAATGCTGGGTGCTTGGCTTCGTATAAGATTGCGGAATGTGTCAATCTACCGCCTACCCTGAGGACTCCGCGAGTATCCAAGAAGGGAGCGAGTTTTTGCAGAGGTTTGGAGCAATTCTGATTGCGTCTCAATCTATGGATATCCTCTGCAAAACAACAGGATTGTACGAATTTGACGAGAAATAGTAAGGTCGAATGGAATTCGATTTGATCTACACTGAGTGTTTCATAGCGTGAATTCGATTTGAGTCTATTAACAAAGCATAGAAAATACGCGAGTACTCGGATGAGCCTGTCCAACGACGAAAAGCGATCGAGTAGCGAATTTACAACGGTGGCGTCGGCAGGATTTGTGGTGACGAAAGCATGAGACTTTGCTTCCTCCTCAGGAAGATCCTCAACTTCCGCCGTCGTTGTTGGAGTTGGTTCAAAGTCAATGAGCCACGCGGAACCAGTCCACCAAATTGAATTAGTCACTAAATCGCGGGGAAAAAGTCCACGGGAGCAATGACCCGTCGGATTGGACTCAGTATCGACGTGGCCCCAAGCTGAGACCCGTACGATGTCCTGAATGCGGGCAACGCGGTTGCAAACAAACGTCTTCCATCGATGTGGAGGCGAGCGAATCCAGGCGAGGATAACCTCGGAGCCTGACCAGGCGTATTCGTCATCAATGTTGAGATGTCCCTGAAGGACTTGCCGAACGTACGTGATCAATTTTAAAAGAAGTAAGGCTGCACAGAGCTCCAAACGAGGTGTTGTAATAGGCCGAAGCGGTGCGACTTTAGATTTAACTCATAGTAAGCGAATGACTACACCATCTCGCGTAACAAAGCGTAAATAAATTGCGGCTCCGTAACCTAGTTCACTGGCATCGCAAAAGCCATGAAGTTCACAACGAACTACATCGCTTGTATCAAACGTGCGAGGAACGCGAAGGGAAGCCAACGCGTCGAACTCAGCTCGATAGCGTTCCCAACTGCGACAGATATCGGTCGGAGGCTCGTCATCCCACTCCAACTTCAGCGTCCACAAGCGTTGTATTAGACATTTTGCCGTAAACGTGAGCGGAGCCAGGAATCCCAAGGGATTGAAAATACGCGCTACTTCCGACAATATGGTGCGTTTAGTACATCTGCGATCCGAAGGATTGATTTGAAATCCGAAGTTATCGGATTGCGATAATTATTGCAAATGCCAACGAAGGCCTAAGACTTTAAGTGATTGATCCTCGATCGACTCAAACGTCAACATGAATTGGCTACATAGCTGCGGGTCAAGCCCATCCAACGAGGCAGGATGGCTACTCACCCATTTCCTAAGCTCGAAGCCGACGCTCCGGAGCAGCGATAACAGTTGATCTCGAAGCGCGCGAGCCTGTTCTACCGTACGGATGCTAGCCACGTCGTCCACATAAAGCGCCTCGAATAATGCAGCGAAAACTAAAGGATATTTGTTGCGATATTCGAGAGCTAGCTGGAGCAAGCAACGCCAAGAACGGGGAAAAAGTAAAGCCGAACGTGACAGTCTTGAAGAGGTAATCAAGAATCGGGTCCGACTCTGAGAAACGCCAGATAGTACGTTGGTAGTCGCATTGCTCCGGGTTTACCCACATTTGACGAAATATTTGCTTCACGTCCGCGGTCAGAGCTACCAGCTCGGCGCAAAATCTAAGCAGACAGCAGTCGCGCATACTGTTATCAAAAGCGCGATGATAGTCGCGCAACTTCACAGAGAAAAATAATTATACTACAGCCAAGGAAAGGAATATTTTATGTCTTTTAAGTAAGTTTTCTTATAACGAAGAAGATTTTCTTACTAATAGTTTTCAAATATCTTGACACAAGTCTTTTGAAAAGCCAGAATCTTGTTTTGAGTAACTGTAATATTTACAACGATTTTTTATGGTAGATTTCCGGATACATAACCTTATCAAATACTTAATCTGCAAATCTACAATAAAGTCATTATAAGCATTACAATCAAAACAATATTCTAGTTTTCATAGACTTGTGTCAAGATATTTGAAAATTATTAGTAAGAAAATATTCTTTGTTGTAAGAAAATTTACTTAAAATAAATAAAATAAAATAAGTATGTGCTTTCCTTGGATGTAAAATAATTATTTTTATGTGTGTAATGTTTGCATTCCATTAACATTTTGATTAACTTCAGTCTTCTGTGAAACATGGAGGAAGAAAGTTTAATAATCCTTCATGCAATTGAAGAAGAAGAAGAAGAAGAAGAAATTGCATTGTTTTGTGAAAGCTATAGGAGTGCTCCAAATAATTTGTTTACTACTAGAGAGACAGAAGGATTCCAAAAAATTTTAATCAAAAGACATTTACTTAAAAATGAATTAATTTTTCGAAAATTTTTTAGAGTAAACATAAATCAATTTAATTATTTGTTGTCTCTAATCGAAAATGATATTAAAGGACAACCATGCGGAAATGTTAAGCACTCTATAAGTCCAGCAGAAAAATTAGGTTTAACATTAAGGTAAGTGAGTATACTTTATTATTATATATAATTTTTTTAAGAGAAGTAGCCTATAAATAATTATAAATAAACTATATACTTTATACATAAACTATTATATATAAATTATATATAAACTATTGTACATATATACTATTGTATGATATACATTATATGATACTATACTGTACAATCAAAATAACAAAATTAACAAAAATATCGAACTTAGAAATTATACAAAAGTATTTACGAAAGTATTTTCTACAAATGTCTTATTAGATTCAGACGTAGGACATTGATGTGATGCGTTTGAAGATAGCCCAGAATAAGGATAGTTATGATATGTTGCTGAGTTGGGAGCTGATAAATAAGACATACTGGACGATGGACGTGTCGATAGTTCTTGTAACTCTAAGTCACCAATAATTTGACAAATTTGCATTTTTGCTTTAATTTGATTTGCTGGCGTTAATTTTTTAACTGACGTGGACATACTTTTAAAAAATAAATCAATAGGATGCTCTTCAACTTCTTTAACACTTTTGTTATCTATTATTTTTTTCAATAATTGATATCGCTGTTCTGAATTTTTTTTCATAATATAAATTACTTGATCATTCAATTTACGACGTTTTGGAGTAAAACCGATAGGAACACTTTCTAACTCTTCTTCACCTGTGTGACCTCGCTTTGTATTTTGAGTTTTATCATCAATATTTATGGGCTCAGACTCCTGTTCATTATCAACTGTCATATATTTATTATCAATTTCTTCTGTCCCTGAAAAATTTTCGTTTTTGTCGTTTTCATCTACAATATAACTCCTGTTTTTATTTTCCTCTTGAATATTACTTCTACAAAATCATAAACAATATTATTTTCATCAAAAAATATTTCACGAGGTTTCAAATTTAACTATTAGGATTTAAATTTGAATAATTAATTAATTATTTTAAATAATTGAAACATTTACATTTATATAATACTCACTTTTGTTCATTATTTACTATCATTAAAAATGAAACGGCATCTTCAACATACCACTTCAACGAACTTTTATTTCTAGCTGACCCTGTAGTTTTTTTATCCGTTTTTTTGCGCCTAATATACGTATCACGTATATTTTTCCATCGTTTTTTACATTCTTCAACTGCAACAAATTAATCACAAAATAATTAAAATTATTTCTCAATTTCAGATTCTTAGCAACTGGAGAATCATTGACTTCACTGTCTTTTGCTTTTCGGATCTCACCCAGGGTACATTAGTAGAATTGTCAAAAAAGTACTTCAACTATGTGGTGAAAAACTAATACCTATTTTTTTGCCAACGCTTTCAAAAATTGATCTTCAATTGATATCTAAAGGATTTTTTGAAAAGTGGAATTTCCCTAATTGCATCTCAGCAATAGATGGAAAACATATACGTATATTTTGCCCCGGAAGAAGTGGATCGTTATTTTTTAATTATAAGGACTATTTTTCTATCGTATTGCTAGCAATGGTTGATGCGAATTATAAATTTTTTATGGTTGATATTGGATCATATAAAAAAGAAGGTGATAATGGCATTTTAGAAAAATCAAATATTGGAAAATTAATTAAAAAGAATGAATTCTACCCTTCTCCAACAAAATTACCAAATACTCAGACTGTTTTACCATATGTCATCGTTGTTGATGCAGCTTTTCGTTTATCAACACACATGATAAAACCATTTACGAGAACTGATGCTCATTCAGATGTAAAAAAAGCTATATTTAATTATCGACTTTCCCGTGCGAGAAGAGTATCTGAGTATGCTTTCGGGTTATTAAGTCAAGTATTTAGAATATTTTATACACCAATAGCACTTAAGGGCCCTGGATACCTAGGTCAGCCATCTTGAATTGAGAGATGAAATATGGACAATTCTTACGGAAGATCTCAAATAAGAAAGAGTCACCGTACGATTGAATATAAGCGCTCAAATAAAAGATGAAAGCATATTGTACGTTTACCTGCTCATTAATTTGCTGGTCCTAATATAGAAATTGTAGTAACAGTGCAATGAAAAATTGACAGCTGATGCGGTCGGCGTAGCACTGTTCTGGAAAATGATTTATGGCACTTTATTCGATTATTATTTGAGGCAATGGACAGCACATTGACATAACCAACAAACTGAAGCTCAATAACACACAATTTTTAGTACGATTAATGAATTATTTTAACAATGAGATCTTCCGCAAGACAATTGTCCACTGTTTTCCGCCGCGAGCCACTCGAGAAAGTCGAGAGTCGACTGGTGGGGCACACGCACACAAGAGAAAGAACGTATCTGAGGGCACAGGTACGTGCTTTCTCTTGTGTGCGTTTCCCCCACCAGCCGACTCTCGCGGCCACATCGCGACGCTCTGTATCAAGCTACGAAGCTTTCTCCAGTAGGTGTCGTGCCACTCGACCGCTGTATTTTCCGTGACTATCCAGGGCCCTTAAACCGGAAGTTACAGACAATTTAATTATGACGACTTGTTGTATTCACAATGGCTGCGTTCAGCAGAACGCAACAGCATTGCAACTGTTTTATGATTCTCTGCTGAACGATTCTAAACGCACGTAAAGTCTCAACACGTTCACTGAACAGTCGCCATGATTTTCAGCGAATTAAAAGTACGCAAAACGTCAAGCTGTCAAAGCAAAACGTCATCGACATATAGTATGGACTACGTGATATATAAATGTATGGACTACGTATGTGTACAAATATTAATATAAGAAAATAAAGAAATATAGAATTATAATTTAGATAAATTCGGGTTTGTACGCATATAACATAGAATAATAGGTTAAGGGGGTCTATACACGTACGAATTTAGCTCGTAAGTCCGGCTCGGCTCGGCTTCTACTCGTTCGTAGATGGGATGTCACGAGCCGGGCTCGGCGTCAGATGAGCCAAATTCGCACATTTTCTTTTCGTGTGTGGTGAAAAAACGTTCGAGTCCAGCTCGCGAATCAAGCTCGCCGAGCCGGACGTGCGAGCCAAACTCGTATAGTACGTGTATAGACCCCCTAAATATATATAAAATATGTAAAATACTTTGATGCATTATACTTATTAATTAAATGTCATGTACTTATGTACTTATGTAAACTTTTTCAATAATTATTTTGAAGAAAATTACCAAGAGATAGTAGGAATGCATCACATATTACAAGATGTGCCATAAACATCATTAGAAGGTATGTATATTTTATTATAGTAATATTCTAATTTGAGTTAGTACATTACATTTAATTAATAAGTATAATGCATTAAAGTATAACATATTTTGTATACATTTAACGATTTAACTTATTATTCTATGTTATATCCCACATAGCACGTAATATTACAGAAATATTGCAGTAATATTGCATTACAGTAGAAATATTACGTATTACAATAAAATATTTCAAAAATATTACTGATGTATTACAAGTTTTTAAATAATATTGAAATATTACAGTAATATTGCTGCAATATATTGTTGAAATATAATACTTTAAGTAGCAAAATAATGTCAAATGACATTTTAATGACATCTTATTAGCGTCATTAAGACGTTATTAAGGTATCACACAATCATACGTATTGCACAGATAATATATACCAGTTAAAGAATTTTTGACTAAAGAAAGAGAAATCTGAATCAAAAAATGTGATGGAATCAAAAGAGACTGACTTGTACTTTCGGGGAATAAAAGTGATTAAAACACATTTTATAAGTGGTATTTTATAACTTGTTATTTGTTTTGTAATAATAAAAGGTAATTATATATACAATTAATTTTTAATTAAGAGCCAGCAAGTAAAATAAAATAAATGGGTAAAATTTAAAATTTATATTTCTTATATAATCAATATTAAACTTTTCAAATTACGAGTTTGTCACACGGATAAACAGAACGTTTCTGTGTGCGTAATGGCTTCTGCACACAGGACTCTGCCGCGCGGCAAGCGTTTCCGCTGTGTGCAGAAGCCATAAAGCCATAAAGGTCTACATAGACCGCAGTTCGCAAAACGCAAGACAGTCCACATGTCAGTCTAACCTCTATACA
Source organism: Temnothorax ravouxi (assembly GCA_030770255.1). NCBI lineage: Eukaryota > Metazoa > Arthropoda > Insecta > Hymenoptera > Formicidae > Temnothorax > Temnothorax ravouxi. Next base: position 2,390 of record JASTWP010002740.1, on the reverse strand, counting down.
CAGAGACCTAGTTTACACCGACCGTTTGATGCGCGTACCAAGTACTATATCCGTATCAAATCTCGGGTTATCCCGGTGTAAACCGAGATTTGATACAAATTTGATACGGATATAGTACTTGGTACGCGTATCAAACGGTCCGGTGTAGAGAGCCTCAGAGAGGTTAGATTGACATGTAGACTATGCGTGTGTCTTGCGTTTTGTGAACTGCAGCCTATGTAGACTGGGCTTAAGTGGAGAGAAGAACGCTAGTGTGTGTGGCCATGCGCTTGGTCGCAGCACCGACCCCCACCATTGCCGGTCTTCTCTCGCTGTCTCCTGCATGGCTCCGTGGGACCACGCAATCACGTAGTACGACACCGCACAGAAACAATCGTTTTAATTTCAGGTAATTTTCCTTTATTTAATAAATATTGTTCACACAAATATTTTTAAAAGTATTTTTGTATAATTATTACTAATATGTACATGGTACATGTATATTTGGCGATTTGTCGTTAAATTCAAAAATAGAGATTACGTGGCATAGTCTGCAAAAACCACGTTAATATCATAAAAATCATTACAATGACCATCTTAAAATACATATATTTGCCTTTGTAACCTTATTGAACGGGTCTCTAATGAAATTATTTATTAACGGCTTCATACTTAAATCTCGGTGCTAACTTAACCTCAAAATTTTTAACAGTTTAATCCAACTGGAGCCCTCAGTTGGAGATACGTGATAGAAATATGCCGATCCCAAATCTCCTAAAAAGCAGTTTAATCATCAATTAAGTGATTTAACCATGATTATTTAACCATTTACGTGATTTTATAATAATTATTGTTCTTATGCTATATGTTACAGTATTGCTTTCCATCAGTGAATGTTCATGCAGTCCAGAGCAGCACCAAGTAGTTTGATAGAAGAGCAAACGATTTATTTATTAGATACGTAAGTAAGAAAATGTTAAGTTTGATATAAATCATGTTTTACAATATTAATCGTCAATACTGAAAATCCAAAGTATACGTGTAACATTAACTACAGATTTTCAATATACATAGATAGTGAATATCGGAATACAAATTCATACTTAACCGACTTTTATGTTTAAAATATATAATTAGATGTAAATAATAATTACTGTTTTTGTATTGTGTTGCAGTGTTACGTTGCTTTCCATCAGTGGAAGTTCACGCAGAGCAGCACCAAGCAGTTTGATTTCTATCAAATTCTTCTGAGCGATAGCTTTATTTATTAGATACATAAGTAAAAAAAATTTAAACTTGGTATAAACTGCGTTCTAATATTTTAATATCCAGTACTGAAAATCTAAAGTGTATGTATAACATTAACCATAGATTTTCAGTATAGACAGTGAATATCGGAACACGTCATACTTAACCCCGTACTCTTATGTTTGAATATGTAATTATGTATGAAATAAAGAGGGTGATTTATTTCGTGTGCCAATCATCTCCGCTATAATTATCTCAGAAAAATTGATTTATTGGAAAAATGTTTCAGATAAAAGTTGGAGGTTCAAGGAGGACCAATAGACAATTTTATTAGTCCAGGACCTGTGTTAAGCCTAATAGGAGGCCAAGTCAAATTATTTAAATAGAAACCCTTTTTTATTGTATCATCTTTTTCTACTAATTAATATGAACAACTTTTGTCTGAAACATTTTTCTAGTTGCCTTATACTTTTGGAGATATTAAAAAAAAACTTGGGATTTATTTCAATATTTAGCTTACAATATCTCAATAAATGTTTGTCGGAGTGAAAAATGGTACAGGACTTTTTGACTTGATTTGGTTTCAAGAATATACTGTTGCAATAGTATTCTAATTTCTTTAAATAATTGTGTACACATGAAAGCTTCAAGGAAATGTATACACAAATATTTAAAGAAATTGGGATATTATTGCAATAGCAGTTATTCTTGAGACCATATCAAGTCAAAAAGTCTTGTATCATTTTTCCTTCCGACAAGCATTTATCAAGATATCATAAGCTAAATATTAAAAAAATCACCAAATTTTTCTTGAATATCTCAAAAAGTATAAGGCAGACAAAAAATGTTTCAGACAAAAGTTGTTTATATTAATTAGTAGAAAAAGATGATGTAATAAAAAAATGGGAGTTTTTATTTAAAAAATTTGACTTGGACCCTACTGGGCTCAACATGGGTTCCAGATTCAAAATCTAATAAGATCATCCATTATTCCTCTATGAACTTTTATCTGAAACATTTTTCCAATAACCAATCACTTTCTGAATAATTAGCGAAGGTAATTGGCACACAAAATAAAACTCACCTTGTATAATCAGATAAATAATAATAATTACAGTTTTTATATTATGTTATAGTGTTACGTCACTCTTTATCAGTGGAAA
>JASTWP010002739.1:0-37216 GCA_030770255.1 Temnothorax ravouxi | reverse complement strand
GTAAATTATCGACAACAAGCCTTAAACTAGAAGCGAAAAGGCTACGTGACTTTGCCTACCGTTTGGATTTAGATGAAGCTAAGGAGAAAATTCGCGGTAAATATTTGAATATATGTAGAAATAAAAAATAAAAAAAAAACAATAAAATACATCTATATAATACTGTTATAACAATATTTTAAATAATACTAACAAACTTTTAACATACCCTTATCATAACCGTCCAACAAAAATCACAGTGACAACATAGATAAAAAACCCGTAATAAAATAAGAATAATAAATAGCATAATGTCGAAAACAAATATATACGTCTATATATATATACTATATATACACGTATATATATCCAACAAAAAAAAAATATATATATATATAAATATATAATAATTAATACTAATAAAATCCATAAATAACTCTATACCTGCTTAAATCTTTTACTCAACTAACTTTAACTTTAAGGCAATTCCAATATTTTGCTAGAAAATATATGTACACAATAGACATAGTCTATAAGACTAATACTTTGATTTAAGTAAAATAGAACAACACAGCTCTTACACTGCCATTCATATATCGTATACAATTATTCAACCATAAACGATACTTACTAATAAAAGTTCGGGGACCGAATTCCCTAAGGAGGGAGATGTCACGTCTGACGGTACATCACTCTAGCCGCATAAATTTTTCTTTTTTATCCTTGTTGCACAGCACCTGAAAAACAATATTAAATTATAATACATTCTTTAATTTAACTGTCACAACAATCACTCAGCTGACACGCCCTTATGTGTTCTTAAAACAGCAAAAACAAGCCTAAAGAATATGACCGCCTAAAGGCTCATTTTCAAGCTTAAGCCTTATTTTCATAAATCAGACTATGAACTTTGGACAATTACTTATTAAAATTCCCCAGAGTCAATAAAAATTAACTGCTCATTGCTATTCATTGATTATACAAACCTAATATATAAATTCAGTTATATTATAAATTCAGTTTGACTGGGATCTAACGGAAAGAAACGCCATTCTATAAGAATGTACCAAGAAAATCGAAATAAAATATAAATCAATTAATTAATGGCAAATCAATTGTAAGAATATAACTTCTTATGTCCAAAGAATATTACCACACCGAAATAATAATTATTTCATTAACGTTTTCCAAACATAATTGTTATAAACAATTAATTTACATTATTAACAGACCTAACTAATATCACCATTGAAACCATTATTAAAGGTCCAACAACTTTTGTTAATAAACCATTCTCATATCTTTTAAAACAGACTAATTAACGATAAAAATTATTGTAAAATTATTATTAAAAATAATTAATAAAATCACTACAGACACTTAGCAGAACCTGTCAAGTAATCCTACAAAAACCCCTACTTAATATCTCTTTTTAATTTTAAGATATAATTAAAAATTATGGAAATCCATAAAACACAAAAATTTTAAACACCCTAAAATATAGTCCTCAATTACTTAAATACAACAAAAGAAACCCCATCTCTCTATTCCTTACCGTTTACAAGTTATGAATTATTAAAGTTTTATGTCCGCCATCTTGAATTTCCTACCATTTAAACTTAGAAAGACCAAATTACTTTTACCTTAATATTTGACCCTTTTAAACATTTTAAGATTAACAAATTTCATTTTTGAACGAAAATTTTGACATCTAATTATTATGATAAAAATGGAATCCGCTATGTTTCTAAACACTGATTGCGTTAATCCCGATTTTCTAATTGTACTAATAAATTTAATAAACGAGATTGAAAGTTGTTCATTTAGCGAATGACTTCAGTACGAGAGACGAGGATAGTTTAATACCAACTCGTAGAGAGTAAGACGAAGATAGCCATATAGATTCCTAATAAAATTAAAATAAAATAGAAAACGAATAGTCCATAATAAAAACAATAAAGGCGCGTATAAAGAATAATCATTGGAATCATTTAATAGAAAAACACTTACTACATAATCATTTATTTTTGCAACCTATTTTTATAAACAATTATAAATAAATTATTAACCGTGTCAATAAATATTTTTAATCTATACTCCAGGTAGTGTATAATAACTTTTATGTAAACTAAAATATTGTCACTCCATTAATGAAAGCTACACAAAATTCTAAAGAGAAAACCAGCCGGTATAAGGTGAAAGGCGGCAAAACTGCCCCTTGACATAGTTCTAAATATATGTAGCTAGGCAGTTTTAACGCCATTGAAATTTGGATTTTAATGTCCCATAAACCACAATGGTTAAAAATCCCTTTTTCTATACATTGATAACATCATTTTTTCCCTTGAAAATAAAGTATAAACCATAAATCTTATTAAACTCCTACACCTAATTAATCATAAAGATACATACCTCCGTTCGAGCAATAACCCCCCTGAAATATATACATATTAACAGAAACCCAGGTATATACGATCTGTCTGTATACATAGACTCTGCATCAGCACACCTACAAATAATAATAATAACTTTTATTTATGCGATTGTTTATTTACCAAATATTTATAACAATAAAATGAACTTTTATATAAAAAAAATAATTTTATTATAAAAACAAAACTGTGCGAGGAAAAGGAATATAACTATATTAATATGTGAATTAAAAATTGCTAAATTGTTTAACAAATAATTTGTTATTAATAAATACTTATATTAACAATAAAATTTTCCAATCCCATATTATACTTTAGGAAAAGTCCTATAATATATTCCCTACACACTCCTATCGAATTCCCAACCGTTTCCAAGATATAAAAATAATAAGAATCTTATTACATAAACAATTTAATTTCATTAATCTGCCATACTAATGGGAATGCTAACCATCTCTACTCACATGTAATATTATTAACATAATATTAGACTTATTATTACTACTGCTAACAACACTTTTTATTAACATTGTTATTAACAAATATATATATATCTATATATAAACACTTACTGAAATAATATTATCATCGAGCGTCAATCGCCGAAGCGTCACTCACGAACCTAAAAAAAAAATAGAATTGTACCATGCGCTACGTAGAAATGTGAATCCAAGCGAGATGCGAATATTAATAACTGTTAGACAAAGAGAGCAATATCTTTGATGCTTTGGACATGCTATTAATTGTTTTAATTGTATAATTGAATTATCCTACTTTATGTGAAGTATGTCTAAAGGAAGTTAAATAATATTTAACATATATTTGTATACTTTAAACTCAATTTATTAAAAATTTCTTATATTCCTTTGAAACAAAAATCATGTTGAAATTTTATAATGAAAGAAGATATTACTCTCGTTACGAATCGCTACTAGAATAGAAATAGAAACGAGGTCACTAAGTGACTCATTTGAGTGGAATCCAGTCCTCGCGTAGAACCATATATGGACATGCCGAGGTGAAGCGTAGCCCATGACCATATAAGGTAAAGAATTTCAAGACACCACCTATGACTCATTATAACGAGGTGCGGTCACCTCCCACTACCGTTTCCAGAAATGTATAAAAGCATCATTCGCCCACTCGACTGAGAGTGTGGAACGGGCCAAGAAACCTTACACATCGTATACTACTCGTTCCATCCTCCACATAAACCACTTGTATTTTGGAATTCTACAATAAATATTATACTCTTTTATATAATTTGAAAAAGAAGATAAAATTATTGAAACGGAGACGTTCTGCCGGATCGAGCCACCTCGCATCACCCAGGACGTCACAAAGGGCAGCACTACTTCGTTTGTGGAGTGTTTCACGGCCAATTGCATCCGCCGCGTTGTTATCTTTACCGTGGCCTGTACGATTACGTTGCTCCAGGTGCCCAGGGGGTCGCTGTACTGTGTTCCCTCACATCTGCCGTTCATGGTTAAGGACCCGGCTAGTGTAATGGCGCGGGTGGTGGTGGCATTCACCTTAATGCCGGTTATCATTCCGCTGGCTCCTCCCAGGAATAGCGTTCCAGTATCTTGCATTTTTCGGCAAGCGTCTCCCGAGATTTCACGTATATATTCGTACTTTCCTCCCTGTACGGCTGAGTTATAGGAGGACCACCCGCAGTATTTTATATCGCGGTCTATTTCGATTTTACATTGAACCGCGGTAGTGTGGTCAAATTCGCTCAGTTGTAAAAGTTGAATATATATTTCCTCGGTGATTGGTTCTAAATCTTCTAGTTCGCAGTTCCCAATGTCCGTCAGGGACAGCGTTGTCACGTTCAGTCCTTCGCCTCTACAGTCAAAACCCAGTAGGCCGTGCGTGGGCGTGGCGAGTACCGCCAGGATGAGAGTCACTGCCGGTAGTTCCATGGTTGGGTGCCGTTCGCACGGTACTGTGGCTGGTGATCGCTACAACGCTCTTATATACTAGTCCTTTCTACTACGAAGGGGGGGAATACAATGGTGGGGATTCTTATTTTCTAACGGTCTTAGTTCATCTACGCATGCAATTTTATCGGATTATGTTTTTATAGCAAGTTTTAATTTGTCTGTGTGTACAATCCTAAATTTATTTCCTATTTGAAGTTTAACGTTATTATTACCTAAGGTTTCAATTATTTCGTACGGACCTATATATTGGTCGTCTAATTTCCCTCGGCTTGGCTCCTTAAGGAGATATACGGGGTCTCCTGTTTCGAAAGTACGCGCGTTCATTCTTTTATCGTAATATATTTTAGATCGCTCTTTGGCTCGATCGAGATTTCAACGCGCGTTCCCTTGCGTTTCGCGCAATTTTTTGAATAATTGTTTTAGATATTCGATGTAGGTCTCGTTGGGTTCTCCTTCCAAGGGTGAGTCGCTTGACGTGGCGCGCGCGGTTTTTCCAAAGACCAACTCGTGAAGAGTGTATAATGTGCCTTCGTGTACGCTGGTGTTATAGGAAAAGGTCGCGAACTTCAGGTAGTCATCCCAGTTATCTTTTTCGCAAAACTGCTTTAAGTATTCCCACAATACGTGGTGCGACCTTTCTATTGACCCGTTTGACTGTGACCTGTAGGCCGTGGTTTTGTATTGGGTAATTTGAAATTTTTTTGCAATGTTGCGCATAAGCGCGTTTACAAAGTGGCTATCTTGGTCCGTGAGCCATGCCCGCGGGGCTCCGTACACGCAGATAAAGTCCCTGGCGAATGCGTCGGCTACATCGATTGCGGATGCTTGTCTTAAAGGGATGGCTAAGGAGTACTTAGTGAGGAGGTCTTGTATAGTAAGGATGTAGGAATACCCCGTGTTTGTGGTGGGTAAGGGGCCCATAATGTCCATAGAGATCTTGTCGAAGGCTGCTCCCGGTGTGTCGGTGAGTACCATTGGCTGTCGGGTTTTGACTCGGACCAATTTCTTTAGTTGACAGTTTCTGCAGTTCCGGATAAATTCTTGCACGTCGTCCTTCATACCTGACCAATGGTAATTTTCTTTGAGTCTCCTGTACGTCTTAGTGATCCCCTTGTGTCCTCCGACCGCAGAGGCGTGGGCCTCTCTCAAGATGCCAGGTTTCTCAGCGTCCAAAGGCATTATGATGTGATTTTTGCACACTAGGATGTGGGTGGGGTTACCTCGGAATGCGTCTTCCAGTATTCGTCGAATCGTCGGGAACACCATACCGTCTATGCCTCCCTTGCATATAGAGATGGTTGCCAGATCCAGCTCGGTGCACACATCAAGGAGGGATGAAACAGCTTCTTTCACCCATTTTCTCTGTGTATTCTCCGAAACGCTGGTTTTGATTGGCAGCGCGATGATCCTTGATTTGCCTTGTGTGATTACTCGGGCTCGGCCGAGTTCTGGGCTTATTATCATTGGCAGTCTTTCTTGCTCCGTCATCATCCGGCTGCCGGGATCACATGGTTCCCCTTGCTGCGAGACAAATACGACTAGATTGTCCTTTCGCGACAGGAAGTGATCTTTGATCTCCGTGATTTTGGCCTTAGCGGGGTGTGGATCAAATGGCTCGTTTGGATTGTCAAAGATTTCCGATGTGCTGCTATCGTCGTCCGTATCGCTGTCGTTCAAGGCTATTCCAGGGTCGGAATCCTTGTACTCTCTGTCTTCATTTGAGTTTTCATCGTCACTGCCTGGTTCGTTTTCTTCAATGACTTCTCTTTCTCCTGTCGCAGGGGTGTCTTCTGTGTCGCCGGGGGGATCCGCGTCGGGCGGAGGGTAGCGCTTTCTCTTTGCACGGGGTTCGGGAGAAAATATCGACTCTTCTGAGTCGGTGGATTCTGTGGCCCGGACGAGGGAAAGGATTTGTTGCTGGGTCGGGTTTCGTGAGAGGGCGTCTGCATTCGCGTTGACTTTACCTGCTTTGTAGTCAATGCGATATTCGTATTCGAGAAGTTTTAGCCTCCATCGGACTAGGCGCGATGAAGGGTCTTTTACCGAGTGCAACCAAACAAGTGGTTTGTGGTCTGTGACTAACTGAAATTCGCGGCCGTACAAATACGGTCTAAAATGCTTAACACAGTATACGATCGCGAGCAGTTCCTTCTCGATGGTAGAGTAATTTTGTTCCGCCGCGTTGAGTAGTCGGGAGGTATACGCTATCGGTAAATCCTTACCGACCGTGCCCTGACTCAGGACGCCACCGATCGCGGTGCCCAATGCATCCGTGGTGAGGACAAAGGGTTTCGTGAAGTCGGGATAGCGCAGGATTGGCTTGGAGCACAATAGGTCCCTCAGGTGGGAGAAAGCCGTTTCCTGTTCCCTTTGCCAAGTGAACGCAACGTCCCTTTTTAGTAGGTCCGTGAGTGGTTTTGCTATTCGGGAAAAGTTCGGGATAAAGCGGCGATAATACCCTGCTAGTCCTAAAAACTGTTTGATATTTTTCGCGTTCTGGGGCCGAGGGAAATGTTCGACTGCCTCGACTTTCTTTGGGTCTGGTTTTACACCCGCTTCGGAGATTACATGCCCGAGGTAAGTGACTTCTTTACATAAAAATTCGCATTTGTCTGGCTGAAGCCGCAGGCCAGCGTTTCTGAGTCGTTCCGCTAACTTGTGGAATTTTATAAGGTGTTCGCGCAAAGAACTCGAATATATAATGATATTGTCCAAGTATACTAACAGTTCCACGCCTTGGAGTCCCGTCAGAACCTGATTCATTAGCCGTTGGAATGTGGCTGGCGCGTTTTTGAGTCCGAAAGGCATTCGTTTAAACTCGTAATGCCCGTATGGCGTGGAAAACGCCGTCTTGTGAGCGTCGGATGGGTCCATAAGTATCTGATGGAACCCCGAGGCGAGGTCAAAAACGCTAAAATATTTCGCGCTGCCGAGTTGGTCTAATATTTCTGTGATATTCGGTAGGGGGTGCGCGTCGCCGACGGTTTTTTCGTTTAGTCCGCGGTAGTCGATTACCATACGCCATTGCTTATTTCCCCTCGAATCGGGTTTCTTGGGCACAATCCACAAGGGGGAATTGTATGGCGATGTCGACGCTTGAATGACGTCGTTTTCTAGCAGTTCTTTTACCTGCTTATCGATCTCCTCCTTGTGCATTGGCGGAAAGCGGTATTGTTTTGTGTTGATCGGAATATTATCCGTGGTGGGGATCTTGTGCGTTATTACGTCGGTGTGATGTAACTTATCGCTCGGCAGACGGAACAGGTCGCTATATTTTTCTACTAACTCATGGACGTGTTTTTTTTTCTTCGTCGTTTAAGTGATTTAACCTAAGTAATTCTTTTATTTGATCCACGCGGGATTCGCCTAAAAACATTGCCAACATTCGTTGTGCTTTCTTCTCGCTCCTGGTTGTTCTTGGCCTCGAGGTAGAACATCCGGATGCGGTTGACTTGCGGTGAAGGGTGTTTTTATGACCCTCGTTATAGGATGTGAAAGGTACGGGGGGTGGGCTGGAGGTAGAGTACGCCTCTATTTCCTGAAGCTCGACCGCTGGTAACGAGATCTCGATATCCCGTTCAGCGGAGTTAACGACGCCGATATAGGCAACACCGCCACGGTTTGTGACGACGGCAACCCCCAAATAAATGTCGTCGTGTACGTGTATTCGCGGTGCGTACCCGGTCGTGATCTCCGGGTTACTTACTCGAAGTGGCAAGGTGGTGCGTGTCCTTGCCGGGATTAAGAAGGTTGAACTCGCGTCAGTTCCCCTGTTATCGACCGCTGGGGGTTCGAGATTGGATATGGTAGATTTTGGAGTTGCCGTCGATGCGGTGGGTATAGTAGATTTAGGAGTTACCGTCGATGCGGTGGATATAGTAGATTTAGGAGTTACCGTCGATGCGGTAGATTTAGGAGTTACCGTTGATGCGGTGGATATAGTAGATTTAGGAGTTACCGTCGATGCGGTGAATATAGTAGATTTAGGAGTTACCGTCGATGCGGTAGGTTTAGGAGTTACCGTTGATGCGGTAGATTTAGGAGTTACCGTTGATGCGGTAGGTATGGCAGTTACCGGGGGCGCGTCCGGTTTTTTATTATTTCGGTACAACGGTATCGAAATGCCCTCCCACGTTAGGAGGCTTTGTGTGGCGTCTATCACGTAAGAGTCCCGCAAAAAGTCCCTTGTCCTAAGATACCGTCTTGCGAAATGGGGAAGTCGTCGGTTACGACTTGGAATTCGACTGGGTGCCCCGAAAATTCTGCCTCTATTGATCCGAAAGTGTTTATTTTCCCGTCCGTTATTCCCGTGATTATTATGCTTGCGCCCGCTTGTATGCTTCTCGGGGACGAGAGTTTGCTTATTTTTATTACATTGGGGGCGGCTCCCGTGTCCACCATAAACACTGTTTCGTCTCTTAGGCCTTCCATTGCTAGCCTCACGCTGGGTGCGTGTGAGGATTTCGAGGGATTGGTTATTGCGATTCTGGCGTTTCTTCGTTCGGTGCTTCCGCCATTGTTCTCACCGGACGGGTTTCTTTCGACATTCCCGCTCGAGGTTCGTCCGTGCTCCTCGAGAGGTACGGGGAGTTTCCCTGTGCCCGCAAGGAATTGTTGTATTGTCTTTTCCGACATTCCTCTATTTTATGGCCCCGGGATTTACAATATCGGCAGATGTCGTCGCTCTTACCTGAGTCCGTGCGGGCCCTTTCTGTATCCCAATACCGCGGTCTGTTTGCGTCGTTATAACGCGGTCTACGGTCTTCGTAGCGCGGTGGGTTTGCATGCTCGTAGCGAGGTTTGTTTGGAGAGTAACGATTATCGAGTGGTTCCCGGAATGTTACGCTAGTTGGTCTATTTGCTTCGTAATGTCCGGAAAAGGGCCTCATTGGTGAAGGTTTGTAATTCCTCTCGAGGCTTCGTTCCCTGTCATTTCTCCGTGGGCCGTCGAAACGGGAATTATCTAGTTCTTGCCTTTTCGCGAGCGTTTTAACGAAGTCGAAAGCAGAGGAAGCGTCGTACCGATGTTTTCGTGTGAGCTGAAGACGGTATGCAAGGGGTAACCCCTCGCAGAAGGAGCGCGCGGTTAGAGCGTTGATTTCCCCCATCGCGACGTCGTCTAAATATCCACGGGCGCGTCTTTCTCCGTCGAGGATAAGGTCGCGGAGGCTTTTTACGCGGCCTATGTAATCTAAGATGTGTTCTCCCGGTTCTAAATAGATGGTGCTCAGTTCCCCACGATATTGATCTAAGGTTCGCGGTGAACCAAAGGCACTGTTCAATAGATCCAGAAGTTGTGTTACAGTCTCACAGGCCTCCTCCTCTACAGCGTACATGGCCCTGCCGTGCAGCTTGGTCAGGAGGAAACGGGTTAAGTTACGCTCGGCGGTCGGAGGAAGAAGGTTTTTGGCCCGCCTGCATGCTAGCATAAACTGTGATAAAGGAATATTTTCACCGTTGAAGGAGGGGACTGTATCAAGGGCTTCTTTAAAGGTTATACGGGGGCTATAATTCTCTTGGATGGGATCGCAGGAGCCTCGTGTGCCGGTGCATGAGTGCCGCGGCGGGGAATGTATGCGAGGGTCGCAAATTCCTGGGTTATGGCGGGGATAGGCGCCTGGAGATTGTGTGTCGGGAAGCGGCGGTTGTTGCGAGAAAAATGCCCGTGGGTCACTAACCTCTGAACCCGGCTCGTGGAGGGCGTAGTCGGCTAAAGGCTGTGTATTGAAACGCGGATGCTGTCGCAACGAGGATACCGGCACCGTTGCTCGCGCGGCGTTTTGTAGTTCGTCTGAATCTATCCTAACTTTCTCAAGTTGCGCGGCTATTTTGGCGCGTTCTTCCTCCATGGCGATCCTAATCTCATCTAACTCTTCTTTATTTTTCTCGATCATTTCCCGCTCGCGCCTAATCTTTTCCTGTTCCCCGCGTAGTTTAGCTTCTTCGGCTTTTCGCTTCTTCTTTTCGTTCTCGAGTAACGCGAATTCGTGATCCAGAGTAATCTGGCGCGCTTTAAGCGTTTCATCGCTAGGCGGGTCCGTGGTTTTTGCAGAGCGAGTTTCCATCGCGAATTTTCGTATCCCACCGCTGTCACCAAATTTTGTCACGTCCCAATGAGTCGCGGCCGCGAAGGCGGTGCTCGGGTCGTTCACGGGACCGGGTCGCTTTATCGGGTCGTCGGACCGAAAGATCCTACCCGGGGATACCCGCGACCGGGGTGATTCGCTAGCCGGAAACTCGCTACCAAACCGTTTGTCCGATCCGTACCCTTACCGGGAGGTTCAAGTTAAACAACTCGTTACCTTGATTTAACGGGTTTGACAAGTATTGCTCAAAAAAACTTTCTGCCCTAGTACACGCATAGCATTCGAAGGTGGGACGATAGTCGGCTAAAACCTTGGCATTCTCGCTGCACGTTGGGAACTCCGTCAGTGGCCCGAATTGCACGAAGTGTATCAGGGTGCCCTCAAAATCTTGCCGGAGGGACTGATATCTACCAAGCTGGCAATCTTCGCAAATAATGACTCCGGTGGTTTTATTTCGGAAGAATAGTGACCACACGCAGACGCCGGTCATCAACCACGCTCTAAGGGGGTTAGGGGGCGGAATTATTCCTGGGGGCTGTCGATTTACAGGGTGCCCGGGGCACATGGACAACGAAATATTAGCCCTTTATTTGAGTGATGGCAATTATCGTTGGTTCGCGTTCTAGATATTGCTCTCCCCCTTCGTGCTCCACTGAGCGTCTCACGTCAAGAAATATCTCGCTACACGTGGTACATGCGGAAGGGTTTTTAATTTCACCGAGCACGACGTCGCACGAATCACACTCTTCGACCTTGTAGCGGTACCCAATGTGCATATAGTGACGGACCAGGAGGTCGTATTGGCTGCGCTGTTCGCTGGTTAGATCGCGGAAGCACTCTTCGCAAAGGTAGTGTCTACTGTTTCGATTTTGGTGACAAATAGTGAAAACGCAAACGGCGCGGGATAACCAATTTCGGCGCGCGATTCTGGAGGCTAGCGGCGTCAGGCGTCGCGTGGGGTGTCGCGTCGGGAGTTCACTCATGCCGCGTTGATTAAATCTAGGGGCGTCGTCACTTACCTTTAGTCGTCGAGTTCTATAGGATGCTCGGCGGTGCCCCAATGCTCAGGCGTGCAGGTGTCGTATCGCGCGTGGAGGATCTCGGCACGGCGTCGGTAATAGTAGCCTCGGCGGGGGTCGTCCTCCCTGATGGACTCGATGAACTTATATGGCGGGGTCGACGGTCTCTCAGGCTCCGTGATGCGGGTTAGTCGATATGGCCGGTTCTCGAACAACGTGTGATAATTCGCGCGTGATTTCTCTTTACTTAGCGGTATGTAAGGCAGATGGCGATTGTCACTCGCGGTTCTGCATTGGGAAAGGATCCAACCCCTGGTGCCCGAGATGGTGATCGGTTTACAGAGATTGGTACACGTTACGTCACTGATTATTTTGGGAGTAGCGCCCGCCTTGCGCGCGGGGCTCGCGGCAAAGTATTGTTCGTATTCTGGGTCCTCGCGATATTCGACTCCTAGCACTGGATTGAAAGAGGAGGCGTGGAGGAGACGGTTTAATCTTCGAGTTCGGTGTTTAAGTCCTGCTCGCCGCCCTTTCGGCATTTATCTTCATTTAGTTGGATATAACCAAGAAAAAAAATACGCTTCAGTGGTCCCTATCGCCACGTTTTCACAGGGGTAGCGTGCCGCGCGTACAGCACTGCTACGAGCGTGGGTGTAGCGCAGGAAGAACTGGAGGTCAACTTTACGCGATGCGTTCCTGTTGCGATATCGAGTGAGCGTGCCGCGCGTGCAGCACTGCCCCTCTTCACACGCTCGCAAACGATAGCGTGCCGCTCGTACAGCGCTGCTTCGGATGCAAATGTGACGCAAAAGGAAGGCTTAAAATTGACATACTCTTATAGGTTACTCAATGAACTGATCCTGCGGCGGGGAATTGGCGTAGGATGTGTAGGATTAGTAGAAGAATTCATGAAATGCAGAAGCTCGATTTAAGTGATAGTGTATTACAAAAGAGTTATACAGATTCTTATACAAAAGCTAAAGTTAGGTTACAAATGCATAAACTACAACTAAACCTTCGATGGATTTTAAGAGTAACCGTGCCTGGTCCTGTTTCAAGATGGCGCGGGGTGACGCTAAGGCCACGCGGTGACGCTACAGAATCAAGATGGCGCGGGGTGACGCTAAGGCCACGCGGTGACGCTACAGAATCAAGATAGGCGCGAGATGACGCTACAGAGCGCGTGGTGACGCTTGAAACGCTACGCCACGTGGTGACGCTACAGAGCGCGCGATGACGCTTGAGACGCTGAGCCACGTGGTGACGCTTGAAAGTACACGAGGTGATGCTGTCGAATATTACAATATGAAAATACACGAGGTTATGCTGCCGAATATTACAAGTGAGAAAATACCCAAGGTTATGCCGTCGAATATTACAATATGAAAATACACGAGGTTATGCTGCCGAATATTACAAGTGAGAAAATACCCAAGGTTATGCCGTCGAATATTACAATATGAAAATACACGAGGTTATGCTGCCGAATATTACAAGTGAGAAAATACCCAAGGTTATGCCGTCGAATATTACAATATGAAAATACACGAGGTTATGCTGCCAAATATTACAAGTGAGAAAATACCCAAGGTTATGCCGTCGAATATTACAATATGAAAATACACGAGGTTATGCTGCCGAATATTACAAGTGAGAAAATACACAAGGTTATACTAATACGCGTGAGTTTTGAGAGTTTGGATGTAGGAGGATATAGAAGACTTCGGATATAGGAGGATGTAATGCTTACTCTGAGCTGGAGAGTTGAGCTCGCTTCCGGAGGATAACGGCGAGAATACTGACTGCGTCCCTTGGGATGCTCGCTCTTATATTTTCACTCGCTTGGTGGCGGGGGTGGTTGAGTGGAAGGGTTAAGTTATCGAGAGGGAGAAGAGTTGCGTCACTGGTCACCTCGATTTCCCTCCTTATATGGACATGTCTTCGGTTTTCCGTCCGTCGGGTAGTGGGGGTAGTTAAGTGGAAGGGTTGAGTTGCGTCATCGGTCGCTTCGCTTTCCCTCCTTATATGGACATGTCTTCGGTTTTCCGTTCGTCGGGTGGTGGGAGTAGTTAAGTGGGAAGGGTTGAGTTGTCGAGAGGAAAAGAAGGATAGTTCTCCATATTGACTTATTATCTATGATAACCTCTCATTTATATAGTGACATGGCAACCTATCGTCTATATGGTAACTTATCGTTCAAATAGTAACATGGTGACTTATCATCCACATGGTAACCTATCGTCTACATGGTAACATGGTAACTTATCATCCACATGGTAACTTATCGTCTAAATGGTAACATGGTAACTCATCATCCACATGGTAACTTATCGTCTACGTGGTAACATGGTAACTTATCGTCCACATGGTAACTTATCGTCTAAATGGTAACATGGTAACTCATCATCCACATGGTAACTTGTCGTTTACATGGTAACATGGTAACTTATCATCCACATGGTAACTTATCGTCGACATGGTAACTTATCGTCTGAATGGTAACATGGTAACTTATCATCTACATGGTAACTTATTGTCTACATGGTAGCGTGGTAACTTATTATCCACATGGTAACTTATCGTCTACATGGTAATTTATCGTCTAAATAAAGGTTTCAAATTTTCCCGTGGGTGGATGTAACAGATCCGGGAAGAGGGCATTTCTTTTGTAAAATTAGTAGCTTAGGCATGAGTGGCGCCCGAAGTCGCGCGATCGGAAAGTGACGTCTCGGCAATTTCGCCAGTTGCTCTGGTTAGTTGTAAAATTCAATATCAATACTTTAGCATTAAATAAAAAATCTCCAAAAATTCAAGGCTTAATTAGGAAAGCTATTTCTGGGTTCAAACATTTTCTTTTTCGTACGATATTGTAACTTTGATCGGCCATATCTCAAAAAGTATTAACCGGAGTTCTATTCTTCCTCTATAAGAAAGCCAAATTAATAAATATTAATAATTATGTATCAAATAAAATACAAGCTTCCTCATAGAAGAAGCTTTATGAGTGATCGAAATCAAATGTTGATGAAGCAACGTGCAAATTCTTCAGCGTTTCAAGTAAAAGGTCAAAAGCTAATTTAAAAAAATTTTTTTTTTGACAAAGTACAAAATTGATATGTTTATATCAGTGCCATTTACTATATCGAATGGCACATAAATTAAACTTCCGAATTCAAATTCGATTAAAACCGTAAATTGACTGGCCTATGAGGCTACATGCTGCGGATAATATTATTGATCCCTCGTTTGTAGAAAAATGTCGAAAATGTTAAACGTTTGATTATGAAAATCTTGCATTTGACATTACGCTTATAACAGATAAGCGTGTAAAAATCTTGTCTGTATTTGTAACTACATATCACACTTGTAAAAAATGTGTAAAAGAAATGTAAACGTGCAGAGGAACTTGTCTGCAATAATACATACGATACAGACACAGAAGAAAATGTATTGTAAAAAATTGATTTCTTTATTATGTTCGAGAGCGCGAGGTTGCGCGGGAAGGCGCGGGTGAAGGACAGCCACAAGAATAATTTACAGCACGTAATCAAAATTAAAAGTTTATAATGTTCTATTTGCAGGTATTTACAGAGTCGTTTTTCAGAAAACGTGGAAAGCGGTAGCACGCACAGGCGTTAGATCGGCAAGCGGCGATGGCAAGCAAAATATATTTTCTCGCGGAAAGCGGTGTAACTCAGCGGTGTACAAGGCGGTCGTATAGCGATACGTACTGCGAGCGAAAAAACCGAAAGCGAACTCGACTCGCCGCGGCACGGCAACGGGCTTTTATCACCTCCCGAAACGAGGCTCTTTCTAGCAATTTCCACTCATTTTCGGGAAGGTGATTGGCCCTCGGCGACCTATGTCACCGTGCCTGCGTCATAGTTCAACTCGACGATCGTTGTATGTTTTCGCCGGCTTTGTGTATAGCATGGATCTTTCCCTTGTGTGAGCGCAAATAAGTCGTACGTACCGTCGAACAAAACTTGACCTTATTATTGAAAACAAAGTTAAAGTCAGAATGCTAATCACGAAAGATCCATGCTATACTGAATGTTACCGAGGTAACTCTTAGGCGATATTTAACGCGAATATTAACTCTCGCAAGCGTGCATGCGCCGATAGGCAACCGAACGCGGCCCTCGAGATGCCGTTCATCACGATCTCAAACAATTATTACAATAATTTGAATATTGAAACTATTTTGCACTATATGCTTTCTAATCATTTATATTTAATTACCAACAATATATTAATATTACAACAAATAATTAATTAAGGGAGTTTTTTGATTTGAAAGGTCGTGAAAATAGATATTTTTCATGATAAAATATATTAGTTAATACAAAATCAGCGGATAAATAAAAATAATACATAAAATTTCGACGATAAAATACAATCAACCGCGATAAAATGAGTCAGTCAGTAAATTGGCACAGTCAAATGAATAAATTAAAAGTAATATAGTATGGAAAAGAAGAGCATTTTTATTACTTAAAACTAAAAATATATTTTCAAAATAAGGCTAAATAAACATGCATGTACAGTTTAGCGTTATTCGCTCTTTTCGTTTCCCTGCCAAAAATTCCTGATTTTCTTTCTTTATGATTTTTCAAACCAGAAAATCTTGATTCTTAACAATTTTTTACATTTTTTTCCTGATGAAAGAGATTACCTTCTTTACTTTTTAAGGAGTTATATGGGTCTTGAAGGCAAAAAAAGCTTATTTTCTCGAATTTTTTTTAAAGATACGACATGAATTACACAATTTATTTATTTTTTTATATAAAAGTACAACATGTAAACAATATTTCCTCAAAATTTTAAAGAAAAATATTAAAATATAAAAATTCAGTAACATAAAGTGTAGTCAGCATAACTTTTAATTTTTATCTGAAATAAAAAACCCAAAGTTTTTCTTATAGTAGGTGAGTATAGCTTGTCCTTGAACGAAGGATTTATTTTATCTTCGATTACAACTCATTTTACAAGCCAATACATGGCCTAATTTTATGCCAAAAATGACATCTTTTGCAAGAAACGCTACCAAAAAATCAATTTTCAATTTTTTTTAAATCCTTTGTTCAAGGACAAGTTATACTCACCTACTATAAGAAAAACTTTGGGTTCTTTATTTCAGATAAAAATTAAAAAAGTTATGCTGACTACCGTGGGGATGGTCTACTGGAAGAATTGCCAACGGCTGAATTTTTAATATTTTCCTTTGAAATTTTGAGGAAATATTGTTTACATGTACTTTTATATAAAAAAAATAAATTGTGTAATTTATGTATCTTTAAAAAAAATTTGAGAAAATAAGCTTTTTTTTGCCTTCAAGACCTATGTAACCCCTTAATATAAATAAATTTAGGTATGTATTTGTGATTCAATTAAATTGTTTATTTTATTCATATTATTAAAAGATTGTTTCATGTTTTAGTATGCTAACTTAAACACGTTAACATGTTTTTTGATGTTTATTTGACGCGTCGCGCAGACAGGTTCCGCTCCGCGAATCGCGCGGCTTGAAAATCGGTTAGCAACCGCACGAGGCAAACGGATGGAGCCTTCGAATAAAAACAAACAACTTGTACTCCGACTTTCTGGAAGATTCGCCACCGCCCTTGCCTCAGACAGAATTGTTGTCGATCACGGGTGGAATCTTTTAGAAGGTCGGAAACTATAAATAACGCACGCACGGCCGTGCCCGCTCACATCGCACGTAGCTTTCGCTGTGTAACTGTATCACGCTTCAACTTCGATTTTTCGCTGAATTTCGAGTTCGCGCACTTCTGCTTCGTTCTTGCTTTCGGCTTGCACTCTGTACACTGCACTTGTGAAAAATACACGTCCTTTCTTGTAATTGGCTTTTTTCCTCGCTTTCTCGCTCCTTCCTGCCTTTCCCAGAAACGACAAAATTTGGTAAGTGCTAATTTCGCACATATTTATTAATATTTATTTAATTATATTTGCAATTTTTATATTTATTTATATATATATAAATATATAATATACATACATTTATATATATATATAAAATATATATCTATATATAAATTGTAAATATAATTAAATAAATATTTATAATTTTAATGTAGCGCATCGTCGATTTGACAACTCGAGACTTGGCAGTCTGCGAAGCTGGCCCGGCTGGCCGGCCGGCTGGCGAGGCACGAGATGCGATACCCAAAACACAGTATATACAGTAGCGCAACTCCGCTTATTTTGTGAAGCCAAGCTGTCCACGGTCATGCGCGACTTAGGACAAGTGATGGCAGCGCCCTCTGAGCGCCCATTTCAAATAGTTCGTTATACATATTTATAGTTAGATATGTATAATGTATATTTATATAATGTTTAAATAAATAAAAATGTAATCTATATATATAAAAAAGAATATATGTATGTATGTATGTATGTATGTCCTTTATACACTCTTAAACTATTCGACCGATTTTTAACCAAAAGTATATGAAATAGGAGTAGAATTTTTCGGGGAGTGTTATAGGGTGTATAGTTTTTCGTTACCAATTTTCTGGAAACCGGTTTTTTTAATTTCTTTAATTTTTCGAGAAATAATTGACCGAATTTTAAAAAATTGTGTATAAAATAGGGGTAGAATTACCTGGTGTTACGATCGATAAGGTAGATTTTGGTTCAATAACGCCTTCTGGCGCGGAATATTGTGATTAACTGTTACACACTTTGAGAATTGACGCGCGTAAAAGCATGTAACCAGAAACGCCGCGAGACTACTGTAAGACGTGCGTAATAAAAGCTTTCTTAAAGGAAAATAGTACGTCGAGTGGTTTTATCCGACCAAATCACAGCGCCGAATGAGTATACGTCACATAATTTGGCGACCGGTGACAGGACATTAGTATTTGTGATCGTATCTGTAAAGGAATAATCGGCGACACGATGGATAAATTAAAGAAGTCTCGTTCAGTTATGCGAACGGCGTTTACTCGCATTCTAGGCTCATTAAACGCTAAGTTAGATAAGGAGAGGCCAGACATTGCGCAATTACAGGTGTGCCTCGCGTTAATAAGTGAGAAAGCGAGCCAACTCGAAGAAGCCAATCAGAAGATCTTAGAGGTTATGATCGACAGCGATGCCGACGAAGAAGATCTAATGCGCGAAACTGAAACAGCTGATAAATATCGGATGAAATATCAGCAGGCAAAGATTGCGGTGAGTAATGTGATTGAGCCTGCTTAACCGGCGGCCTTTACTCAAGATACGGGGCAAGTAATACAGATTGCTAGAGACAATGTGCGTACATATAAATTGCCAAAGATACAATTGCCGATTTTTAGCGGAGATCTTAAAGAATGGTTGCAATTTTGGAGCTTGTTTAAGCACATCCACGAAGATCCGAATATTACAAAAGAAGACAAGTTCCAGTACCTGATACAGGCGATGGTGAAGGATTCCAGAGCGAGCGTACTAGTCAATAGCTTTCCACCGACAGCGACGAATTACGATAAGGTTATTGCCAGCTTGAAATCACGCTTCGGCAGAGAGGATTTACTTGTCGAGGTCTACGTTCGAGAAATGCTCAAGTTAGTATTAAATCAGACAATGAAAACAAGTAATCGCGCTCCTTTATCCGGTATTTATGATAATTTTGAGACACAATTACGAGCCTTAGAATCGCTGGGAGTGACAACCGACATGTGTGCTGCAATGTTATATCCTTTGGTGGAATCGTCACTACCTGAAGATCTTTTGCGTGTATGGCAGAGAAATCCGAGAGCAATCAATTCTACCACCTCGAAGCAACGCCTAGATAAACTAATGTCTTTTCTTCATACGGAAGTTATGGGCGAAGAAAGGATCGCTATGGCAATAAGTGGCTTCGGCATAAATGATGAGCTAGCAAACAAGCAGGATAAATCTAAGAGAAAAATCAAGAACGAGCCGAAAAAAATCGCTACTGCTGCAGGACTTCTCTCAACTAAAGAAGACAAGTCACCCTCTTGCATATTTTGTGAACAAGGTCACGAGAGTGCTTCATGCGGACAAGCTAGAAAGATGTCATACGAAGATAGATACAAAGTTGTTAAAACAAAAATGCTTGTTTCTACTGTACAAAGACGGGTCACAGCTTCAAATATTGTCGATATAAAGGCAAATGTGAATGGTGCGGTAAGAGACACGTGCTACTTATGTGTCGCAACACGACATCGAGTCCATCTGAGAAAGACAGTCAAACAAAGGAACTTGCCAGCAATCAAGAACAGTCTACGCTCGCTAATATTTCTCTCACAAGCGAAGTATTTTTGCAGACTCTTTGTGTAAAATTATTTAGTCAAGGCAAAGAACGAGTGGTCAGAGCAGTTGTTGATACGGGATCGCACAGATCATACATCCTGGACCATTATGCTGAGGAACTGGGTTTTGAAGTCGTAGGCGAGCAGCAGATCGTGCATATGTTATTTGGAGGTTCGAAGTCTAATCCATTACTACACAAAGCGTACCGAGTTAGCATGCGGAGCATGGATGGATCATATTCTTGCAACTTTATAGCTTTAAACCAGAAGACGAATTGTGAGAAAGTCCCTTCTATAAGTAGAGGACCTTGGCTGCAAGAGTTACAGCAAACAGGAATACAGCTCACAGACGTTGACAAAAAAGGCGAGCCAATAGCTGTATTAATTGGCGCTGATATTGCAGGAAAATTGCTGACCGGTAAACGGAAGGAGCTTAAGTGTGGAGCCATAGCGCTAGAGACATTACTCGGATGGACATTAATTGGAAAGGTAGATGCTCCACCGAAACAGAAAGAAGACACGACGCTCATAATCGTATCTATGTTCACTCGTGAAGACAACATTGCAGATTTATAGAAGCTAGACACGTTGGGTATCACGGATCCTATTTTAAAGAAAACAGAAGATATTCATCAAGCAGACGTCAGAGAAACTTTTCGGCAGACCATCAAGATAAATACGGACGGTCGATACAAAGTATTGCTTCCTTGGAAGGAAGACCACTTACCCTTGGCGGACAACAAGAGTTCGGCGATAAAACGACTTGAGTCTACGACTAGAAAACTTAGGACTCAAAATCTGTATGATGCGTATCAGCAGGTGTTCGATGATTGGTTATCGGAAGGTATCATCGAAAAAGTACCCGATGAAGAAGTAAAGAATATGGCTTACTATTTACCTCATAGGAGTGTCATCAAAACAAACAGTACTACGAAGATTAGGCCAGTGTTTGACGCATCCGCTGCAGGGGAGAACTCACCGTCACTCAATCATTGTCTTGAAACGGGCCCTAATTTAATTGAACAAATTCCGAGAATTCTACTCCGTTTTAGAAGACGCAAGATAGGAATAACTGCAGATATACGAAAGGCTTTCCTGCAAATAAGCATTTCACCCGAAGATAGAGAAGTATTACGTTTCCTTTGGTGGAAGAAATCTCATACGGAAGAAATAGAAGTATACAGGCATCGTCGAGTGGTCTTTGGAGTTTCCAGTAGCCCTTTTCTATTAGGAGCAACTATCGAATATCATTTAGAGGAGGCATTGCATCAAGCTGAAACAGAAAAGAAGAAAGAAATTATTCAACACTTAATGAAGTCCTTTTACGTGGATAACTGCGTAACCAGCGTTGATTCGAAGAGTGAAGCCACGGAATTCGAAGTTGTCGCGAGACGAGTTATGGATGAAGGCAAATTTGATCTGAGAAGATGGGAGTACACAGGCGAAAAAGATAAATCAACTTCGATACTCGGTTTACTTTGGGATAAAGAGCAGGATACTTTGAGATTAACACCCACATTATTGGAATTACGCCCAGGGTTACCGGTTACAAAAAGAAGTATACTGTCCGCAGCTCAACGAATATTTGATCCCATTGGCGTGTCTTTTCCGATTTCCTTAAAGCCTAAATTATTGTTGCAGAAACTCTGGTCGTGCAAAATCGGTTGGGATGATGAAGTACCGGAAGATGCAAAAACTGATTTCAATAATTGGTTACAGCAGCTTCACTGGCTAAAGGAGTTATGTATTCCAAGATGTGCTTTTCTTCAAGAAGAGAATCTGTCTTTCCATGTGTTCGTGGATGCCAGCAAGGAAGCATACGCAGCTGCCGTATTTGCAAGGACAGAAACTCCGGAGGGCGTGTATGTACAACTTATTCAAGCAAAATCCAGGATAACACCTATAGAGAGAATCACGACACCTCGTTTGGAGTTACTTGCTGCGACTATAGGAGCACGATCATGGCGTTCGATAAGTGAAGCAGAAGATTTTGAAGAAGCAGAGGTTTTCTTTTGGTCTGATTCTCGTACGACTTTAGCATGGATACAAAGAGACAGACAATGGAACACGTTTGTAGGAAACCGAGTAAAAGAAATACGCTCATTATCTGATCCGAACCAATGGCATCATGTACCCGGAGCTTTAAACCCCGCTGATCTACCCTCAAGAGGATGTGGAGCCAAGCACCTAGTGGAGTCACGATGGTGGGAAAGCCCAGCATGGCTGAAGCTTTCTAGGGATCAGTGGCCCTCGTCTGATGTTATTGAGAATGAAGCGGAAATTAATAGCGAGATCAAGAAATCAGCACGCCAAGATAAGAGGTCTACATCAGATGACACCTTAGCAGTCAGCACGTACATATCCATTCCACAAGAAGAAATAGGATGGTATATGAAAGGACAATCCAGATACATAAGGATAATCAGAACTATGGCTTGGATTCGTCGTTTTTCCACTAATTTTCGAGCTCAGCAAACTGCTAGATTTTCCGGAGAATTGACTACAAAGGAATTTATTGAAGCGGAACTTGTAGTCTTAAAGTTAACACAAGGAGAATCTTTCAACAAGGTAAATGAGCCACGACTTAGTACTTTATATACATATACAGACGAAAACGGATTCCTACGTTTAAAGTCACCTGTAACTAATCGCGATGACGAATATAACTTCCGACATCCTATTGTTTTGGATCCAAGACACCCTTTAGTAAAAAAGTTAATAGAGTATAGGCATCGACAACTGAAACATGCAGGAACTCAGTGTGACGTCCTGGGTGATGCGAGGTGGCTCGATCCGGCAGAACGTCTCCGTCGAATGGGTTCTTCTTCCGCTGTTAAGGGGGTAAAACCCCAGGATAAATAGCTGTTGTTCGGCGATGTGGACTATGGCTCCTCGGGTCCGTTGAAGGTAGGTGTTTCAATAATTTTATCTTCTTTTTCAAATTATATAAAAGAGTATAATATTTATTGTAGAATTCCAAAATACAAGTGGTTTATGTGGAGGATGGAACGAGTAGTATACGATGTGTAAGGTTTCTTGGCCCGTTCCACACTCTCTGTCGAGTGGGCGAACGGTGCTTTTATATATTTCTGGAAACGGTAGTGGGAGGTGACCGCACCTCGTTACAATGAGTCATAGGGCGGTGTCTAACGGATATGAGTCTACTTCTACCTGTGCGGCTCGCTTGCCAGCAATGAGTCATGAGGTGGTGTCTTGAAATTCTTTACCTTATATGGTCATGGGTTTCGCTTCACCTCGGCATGTCCATATATGGTTCTACGCGAGGACTGGATTCCACTCATATGAGTCACTTAGTGACCTCGTTTCTATTTCTATTCTAGTAGCGATTCATAACGAGAGTAATATCTTCTTTCATTATAAAATCTCAACATGATTTTTGTTTCAAAAGAATATAAGAAATCTTTAATAAATTGAGTTTAAAGTATACAAATATATGTTAAATATTATTTAACTTCCTTTAGACATACTTTACATAAAGTAGAATAATTCAATTATACAATTAAAATAATTAATAGCATGTCCAAAGCATCAAAGATATTGCTCTCCTTGTCTAACAGTTACTAATATTCGCATCTCGCTTGGATTCGCGTTTCTACGTGGCGCATGATACAATTCTATCTTTTTCAGGTTCGTGAGTGACGCTTCGGCGATTGACGCTCGATGATAATATTATTTCAGTAAGTGTTTATATATAGATATATATATTTGTTAATAACAATGTTAATAAAAAGTGTTGTTAGCAGTAATGATAATGAGTCTAATATTATGTTAATAATATTACATGTGAGTAGAAATGGTTAGCATTCTCATTAGTATAGCAGATCAATGAAATTAAATTGTTTATGTAATAAGATTCTTATTATTTTTATATCTTGGAAACGGTCGGGAATTCGATAAGGGTGTATAGAAAATATATTGCAGGACTTTCACTAAAGTATAATATAACATTAAAAAATTTTATTGTTAATATAAGTTTTTATTAGTAACAAATTATTTGTTAAACAATTTGGCAATTTTTAATTCACATATTGATATATTTTTATAAAGTTATTAACGAAGAGTGTGTGTGTGTTATTAGAATTCGTTTATACAAGAATTAGTTTTCTATTATTATATATATTTTATAAATAAACATTCGCAGAAATAAACGTTGTAGTTATTTTTTATAGGGCTATCAATGGAGAGGGTGCACGTGTTATCGAAATTCGTTTATACAAGAATGAGTTTTATTATGGGGTGTCGGGACACGAATAGAGGTATGTATTTCTTTAATTAATTAGGTATAGGAGTTTATTAAAAAGTATGCTTTATATATTATTTTCAAGGAAAAATGTTCAGGTTATTAGTGTATATAAAAAGGGATTTTTAACCATTGTGATTTACGGGACATTATAATCTAAATTCCCCTGTCCTGAGAACTGCCTGGGGATATAGATGTACAACTATGTCACGGGGCAGTTTTCGGGACTTTTGCTTTATACCGGGTGGTTTTCTCTTTAGAATTTTGTGTAGCCTTTATTAATGGACTGACAATGTTTTAACTTACATAAAAGTTATTATACATTACCTGGAGTACAGGTTAAAAATATTTATTGACATAGTTAATAATTTATTTATAATTGTTTATAAAAATAGGTTGCAAAAATAAATGATTATGTAGTAAATGTTTTTCTATCAAATGATTCTAATAATTATTCTTTATACGCGCCTTTATTGTTTTTATTACGGACTATTCGTTTTCTATTTTATTTTAATTTTATTAGGAATCTATATGGCTATCTTCGTCTTACTCTCTACGGGTTGGCATTAAACTATCCTCGTCTCTCGTACTGAAGTCATTCGCTAAATGAATAATTTTCAATCTCGTTTATTAAATTAATTAGTACAATTAGAAAATCGGGATTAACGCTATCAGTGTTTAGAAACATGGCGGATTCCATTTTTATCATAATAATTAAGTGTCAAAATTTTCGTTCAAAAATGAAATTCGTTAATCTTAAAATGTTTAAAAGGGTCAAATATTAAGGTAAAAGTAATTTGGTCTTTCTAAGTTTAAATGGTAGGAAATTCAAGATGGTGGACATAAAACTTTAATAATTTATAACTCGTAAACGGTAAGGAATAAAAAGATGGGATTTCTTTTGTTGTATTTAAGTAATTGAGGACTATATTTTAGGGTGTTTAAAATTTTTGTAAATTATGGATTTCCATAATTTTTAATTATATCTTAAAATTGAACAGAGATATTAAGTAGGGGTTTTGTGGGATTACTTGACAGGTTTTGCTAAGTGTCTGTAGTGATTTTATTAATTATTTTTAATAATAATTTTTCAATAATTTTTATTGTTAATTAGTTTGTTTTAAAAGATATAAGAGGAATTTATTAACAAAAGTTGTTGGACCTTTAATAATGGTTCCAATGGTGATATTAGTTAGGTCTGTTAATAACGTAAATTAATTGTTTATAACAATCATGTTTGGAAAATGTTAATGAAATAATTATTATTTTAGTGTGGTAATGTTCTTTAAGCACAAAAGGTTATATTTTTATGATCGGTTTGCTTTTAATTAATTGATTTATATTTTATTTCGATTTTCTTAATACATTCTTATAGAACATGGCATTTCTTTCCGTTAGATCCCGGTCAAACTGAGCTTATATTGCATAATGAATCTTATAAGGTTTGTATAGTCAATGAATACCAATGAGCAGTTAATTTTATTGACTCTGGGGAATTTTAATAAGTAATTGTCCAAAGTTCATAGTGTGATTTATGAAAATAGGGCTTAAGCTTGAAAATGAGCCTTTAGGCAGTCATATTCTTTAGGCTTGTCTTTGCTGTTTTAAGAACACATAAGGGCGTGTCAGCTGAGTGATTGTTGTGACAGTTAAATTAAAGAGTGTATTATAATTTAATATTGTTTTTCAGGTGCTGTGCAACAAGGATAAAAAGAAAATTTATGCGGCTAAAGTTATGTACCGTCAGACGTGACATCGGTTACTTTCGTCTAACCGTCAGGTGCCTCCTTGGCACCGAGGATGACGACGGTGAGCCACGAGTACAACCGTGATGGTCGTGATGATCACGACACAGCGGCGACGGCGACGACGAGAGGATGCCTCGCGCGCGGTGCTCGCGATTACTCGCAACAACGACGCGCTTTCCTTCACTTCACCTGTTTCCCACGAACCGTGCGGAAACGCCGTGGAAGTGCAGCGTCAATCATTGTCACGACGACGACGGTTTCCGGCTTCGTGTAGCCGTCGTTCGTCGTCACTCGGCACATAATTTCGCACCGTACACATGTGACATATGTATGTGACACCGTACACATATGAGAACGACGAACGCTACCTCACCGTCGCTATCGTTTCCTTTCTGTACCTCCTCGCCGTCTTCCGAACTCGAGGAACCGTCTCTAACTTCCTATACTTCTATTTTCTTCGGAATCTCGTAAACACGCGTGTGGCTTAATCGGCACAAAGTAAAAGAATGACCAACGGAACGGGAAGCTAACCCTAGCGGAAAGTTTTAGAACTTTAAAACTGTGGTACATCGGTACATAGTAGGGGCTACTACCATATTGTTATGTATTGGGATCGGTAATAAAGTAGCTGAGTATTCGTGAATGATAATTGTATGTATTGAACAAAAGTTAAACGTGTGTCACGCTCGACTTCCGTGAGCAATCTGACTCGGAGCACACGCTCCCGTGCCGACGTGTCGTACAGTGACGTATTCGCTCGTTAGGAGCCCGGATACATTACAACTCCTCCCTTTTTATTTTGAAAATAATTTGTTTTTTAATCGCTCCGATTGTCGCAATGCAACGTCAGGTTTGCTCCCTGGTACCGCTGTACCTTTATTGCTATTATCAGTTGCCGCTTGGAATCGAACAATCTGATCGACATGTCGTTTCCATATTTTATCAGGTGCGATTTCTACCTTGAATGTTACCGGTGATAATTGTCCTATTATCGTGCCCTTTACACGTTTGTTGCTTCTAACACTAAAGTCGTCAACCATTACCGTATCACCTGTATGGAATTCGACATTTCGATTGCCGTGTCTATTTTCCACTTGCGCTAATTGTCGTTTCCCTACGTGATCTGTAACACTTGGTTTAATTAAATCAAAACGCGTTCTTATCTCGCGCTTATACATCATAAACGCTGGTGATCTACCAGTTGTGCAATGTTCAATTGATCTATAATCGAATAAAAAAAGATTAACAGCATAATCAAGAGGTTTCCCGCTTTGTATAATTTTATCGACTTTATTTTTAAAGGTTCCCACAAAGTTCTCAGCTGCACCGTTTGTTGCTGGATGATGCGGTGCTGTGAAGCTTTGTTTGATCCCGTTGCTTGTGCAAAAATCTCTAAATTCTTTACTTGTAAATTGCGTACCATTGTCGGTGACTAAATGCTTTGGTAATCCGAATCTGACTAAAACTTTTTTAAACTCTTCAATAACTCTCGGTACCGTTGTGCATTTATTCATGTCGACAACTTCCGCCCACTTTGAATAAGCATCTATGATTATCATAAATATATGTTCGTGGAATGGACCCAAAAAATCAATATGTATTCTACTCCAACAATGATCTGGGTACGGCCATGGGTTTAGTGGGACATTACTTGGTTTCTTTCGCTCTTGTACGCACACTTTACATTCTGCCGCGACATTTTCAATGTCTTTGTCTATATTTGGCCACCACACGTAATTTCTCGCCAACATTTTCATTTTTACCACCCCAAAATGTGAGGCGTGTAATTCACTTAATACGCTGTTTTTCACTGAATCTGGAACCACTATGCGATATCCCCACAATAAACATTCTTTTTCGACACACAATTCTTCTCGTTTCGTATAAAATTTTTTCTCGTATTCATTCATCTCGCTTACTGTTGGCCATGTACCATTTATATATCGAATTATACTACTCAACCGCTTATCTTTTTTTGTCTCTTTCGCAATTTCTATCGCAGTTATCGTGTTTAACGATTCCGCTACGTAGTTTATCGCTGTAAATTCGTTGTCAAATATCGGGGTGCTGTCATTGATTGGAAGTCTCGAGAGTGCATCACAGTTACTATTTTCCTGTGATTTTATATACTCTATCATATGTAAATCTAGATAAGAAATATGCCCACCTTTGTAATCGGCTGGCTACCGTTAATGGAATTTCTTGTTTCGGACCGAAGATATAAACTAAAGGTTTATGATCTGTCCTTAACGTAATTTCCTTTCCGTAGACATAATTGTAAAATTTCTTGAACCCAAACACAATCGCACTTGCTTCCTTATCAATGATCGCACGACTTAACTCGTTTTTCGGTATTACTTTTGATGCAAACGCTATTGGCTTCTCTGTCCCGTCTTTGTACCGATGCGAAAGTATCGCGCCTAATCCGTATGTCGAAGCATCGCATGATAAAATTAAATCTTCGTTCGGATCGTAATGTGCTAACACCCGCGGTGAAATCAATTCTTTTTTGACCCAGTCAAACGCTTTCTGACAATCTGCCGTCCATTTGAAAGTTTCAAGCTTTGCACAATCATAAAGTGGTTTTAATTTTTCAGCTCTATTCGGTAAGAACTTCGCGTAATATGTAATTAGACCAATAAAAGATTCTAGTTGCTTTTTTTCTTCTGGAATTGGGGCGTGTGTCATTGCTTTTACTTTTGTTTGTGATTTATGTAGCCCGTTTTTATCAATAACAAAACCCAATATATCTAATTTCTCCTTGAAAAACTCACACTTATTTATATTTACATGAAATCCACATTGCTCGAGTCTTTCAAATACCGCATATAACGCTTTCAAATGATCTTCGTCATTTTTTCCTGTGCAGTATATGTTATCAAGATACGCAATTACGCCTTCAATTCCCGCTATACATTGTTCAATTTTTCGTTGGAAATCTCCCGGACCCGATGCTATACCTTCCGTCATTTTCGTGTATCTGTAGAGACCTTTATGCGTTATAATAGTTAAGTAATCCCGGCTACTTTTCTTCTACTGGAATTTGCATGTAAGCATGCTGTAGATCAATCTGTGAAAATGTTTTGCCGTTTCTTAACGCTATAAAAATCTCGTCGATTAGAGGTATCGGGTGTCTATCTTTAATTAAACACGGATTTAAGGTTAATTTGAAATTGCCACAGATTCTAACTGATCCATCCGATTTTATTACAGGCACGACCGGTGTCGCCCATTCGCTAACGTCAATCTTCTCAAGATGACCTAATGAGACTAACCTTCTTAATTCGTCTTCCACTTTACTCGCTAGTGCGAAAGGTAAATGTCTCGCTTTTAATGCTACCGGCTTTGCATCTTCTTTAATTCTTAATTTCAACATCCCCTTGTTATAACAACCTGGACCCTTGCCAAACAATTTTGGGAACTTTGTTGCAAAATCTCTAGTTACATTCAGATTAATTTTGTTGCAATCCATTAATTTATTATTAATTTCTAACGGCCATAATCCTAATGCTCTTAACCATTGCCTACCAATTAAAATCGGACCGTTACCTTTCATAACTCTCATTTTAAGAGTTGCACTTCGTTTGCCCAGCTTTACATTTAAATTATTCATTATTCCCTCGTGTTCCAGTGGAACTTTACCGTACGCGTTCAATGACATGTTACTCTTTTCAATTTTACATTCCGGGAAATACTTATCTTTATCTTTCTTAGAGATCACCGATACATACGAGCCTGTATCGATTTCCATTTTTATCGCTTTACCATTAATTGTTATCTCTAAATACATAGGATCTGCTATCATATTTACATTAGAACGCTTCATGTTACCGCTAATTCTCTCGCCGATGGTCATCGCGTAGAAGTCGTAGTCATCTTGTTGCTCTTCCTCCCGTTCTGCTTCTCGTTGCAGCTGTTGAATTGACCCTTTCGCTCTGCATACTGTTGACAGGTGTCCCTTCTTATGACACGTATTGCACGTACTCTGCCGATGATGACAATCACGTGCCCAGTGATTATTTTTTCCGCAACAGTAGCATGTTGATGAGCGCTTTAGATTCGCGTTACTGCTCGCCTCTCGGTTGCCCTTGGTCCCCTGGTTTGCGTTGTATCGTCGGCTGCCTCGTTTGCCGCTGTAAGAGCCTCTTCCCCGGGACTGGAATTGTCGGTCTTTTGTTTTCGTGTGAATCTTATTCACCAATTCTTTTGTCGTCTCTGTCGTTGGATTCGTTTTATCAGTCGAGGATGCATTTTTTTCTGCTGCTTCCAATGTAGTTGCTAATCTATACGCTGTCTCGTACGTTAGTTTATCTTCACGGAACAGTAAAGTTTTCGTCGCGTGATCTTTTAGTCCGCATACAAATTGATCTCTCAATGCTATCGAAACATCACCGAAATTACAAGTAATTGCTAAACTTTTTAATCTTGCCGCAAACTCGGCTACTGTCTCTGTTTCTGTTTGTTGCGCCTTATGAAATTTGCACCTTTCCATCGTCTCCGACGGCTTCGGGTTCAGATGGTCGTTTATTAATTTCACCAAGTCCTTGAATGTCTTCGTACTTGGCTTATCTGGTGCGCACAAATCTCGAACAAGTTTATAAGTGTCGGCGCTTATTTTTGTTAGCAATACCGCGGCTTGTTTCTCTTCCTTTACATCGTTAGCTACGAAATATAATTCAAGACGTTCGGCGTACATTTCCCAATCATCCTGTCCAAGGTGAAATTCTAGCTTGGTTACATTATTGCCCGTCATTGTGTGAATAATGTTATTTTCGTGCTTATTATCGTTCTCGTCTTCAACGTCCTTCCTATTATGTCCTTCGGCTCGGCTGTTTGCTTCCTCGATGTGAGCGCGTAGAACTCTGCGTAATTCGTCGATGCTAGCATTGGCATCAAACTTAATTTCTAATTTTTTCAGAATTTGAGTTAATTGAACTTTTTTCAATTCTTGAATCCACGACGTTTTTGTATAGTCAATTGCTATATTTTTTCTTGATCCCTGCATTCGAAAAGAATCTTTCCATTAATTAACGTTTGCTCTACTTGTTTTTTTTTTCGTCTCCTCCAGCGTTCTTATTACAGTCACACGATGTTCTCTGTCGCTAACTTCGCTGATAATTAATCGTCGAGTCCTTTATCGAACACTGTACTTGTATTACCACCGAAATTCCGAGAATTCCTTTACCTTGTGCCTCGTATACTGTGGTTCACGAATGCCACGTTAAAACGTTAACTTTCCACTAGGTATGCACTTGGGTTCGACAAACACTGTCCTCGTCGCCAATTGTTATGTATTGGGATCGGTAATAAAGTAGCTGAGTATTCGTGAATGATAATTGTATGTATTGAACAAAAGTTAAACGTGTGTCACGCTCGACTTCCGTGAGCAATCTGACTCGGAGCACACGCTCCCGTGCCGACGTGTCGTACAGTGACGTATTCGCTCGTTAGGAGCCCGGATACATTACACATATGATCTCGAGGAAGAGGCGCGCAATACAATAGATGAATTTTGGACGATTTGTGTAAAAACTTGTAACATTTAACTAAAAATTACAAATTTTAATTAACCATAATTGTAATAAATTTTTTAGCTGTACAAACAAATCGGTATTTGTTACTATTTGTATAAAATTGTAGTATTTTATGAGAAACTAAAAACTGGATTAGATTCTAATTTGCATAGTTTTACGATATGTAAATTGTGGTAGATTTCTATAGTCATTTATAAATAATTGTAGTATTCTACAAGTAAGCAGATATTTTAATTTTTTAAGATTTTATTGATTCTCAAATTTTTAATAGTAGTTAATAGTAGTAGTTTGACGTAGTTTTGTCCCGTAATTTATAGATCAAGTTGTAGCAATATAACTCTAAAAATTTTGTCTAAAATTAAGAGACTATGGCCGTTATTTATAGTTGGATGTTATTTCAAGACAGTCTTAAGTTATATATCTTAAGACGCTAATACGGCTATGCAATTAATTCATGACATTTTAAAAAATTGAACATCTGCATACTATATGGTGATAGTCTCTTAATTTTAGACAACATTTTTAGAGTTTTGAACACAAGTAACTTAGAAAGAAGCAACTTGATGCCAAAACAATTTGATTGAAATCGGCTGATTTTCGATGGACGCAGCAGCGACCATATCAAGAGACACGGTAGTGTCTCGTGCCAAGTACACGCGAAGCGAGACCGACCGTGACTCTTTTACGCGACGCGACGGGTTGCGAATACCCGAGATGTTGAGATCTCGATAACGAGTGAACGGATCAAGTTCTAAGTAGGCTTGATCGATAGTTGGGGTCAAAATAAGGGGAGTATCTCCTATATAATTTTCCGCTACGTGCCCTACGAGCGGAGATATTGCGACGCAAAGTCCAAATGTGAAAATTTTTTATTAAGATACTTCTTCCTAACGCCGACGTCTTATGACATATATATATATATATATATATATATATATATATATATATAAAAGGGGGAGGAAATGTAACTTTCACTTTTTCGACGCTGGCGGCGCAGGTATCGCCAGTTTCGATATCGCGCGCGTATTTCGAACGATCTAGTAGGTAAATTATTAAAGGTCGATAGACTTATCGGTCAAAAGGAAGATTTCTATTTAGCTAAATTAAGTAGATATATATATAATATATATTGATTCTTATGAATCAAGCTTGAATTCGATGTTTAGGTATCCCAGGTTGCCGATGACGAGGTACAGATAGTGCACTTCATAGTTTTCGGTGTCTACGTGTATTAATACCTTGAATTCGACGTCCACGTGTCCCAGGTTGCCGATGACGGGATCCAGATAGTGCGCTTCATAGTTTTCGGTGTCCAGGTGTTTCTTAACAAAAAATGATCCTCTTTGTGTGACCTATCATTCCTCAAAGTTTGTCGGTGAGGTCCTGAGACACCTTGTATAATAAACCGACTTTATTAAAAACTAACACCTTCCGTACGTCTGCTAACAATAAGTGTAACATATATAGACAATAGGAAACGCCTTCATCAATCAATGTTGTAGCACAGTGCGGAAGGTGACTGACTCAAGAGCCAGGGGTTTCAGGTTCAAATCCAGTGGTGGTAAGCAAATTTTCTAAGTACAATATAAATGTATTTAATTAAGCTTGCACGTAATCAAGATTTTCAGCAATAAAATAATGTTCAACGAGAGAAGTAAATTTTATTTTTTATTTTGTTCATAGTATATCCAAAAAGTTGTAGTTATTCATAAAAATTTGTAAAATATTTCCACCAGGGTAGTATTTCCTTGTAGTCTACTGTATTCAAATAGACATAGAAATGTGTAGAATATCAGTATTAGTTGTAGTTTGACATAGTTTCACCGACAAATTTATAGATCAAGATCCAATTAAAAAATACATAAATTTACAAAAGTGTTCCAATTCTAGCATTTTTATGTAGAATTCTGTAGCACTTCTCAAATTTATGTAGATTTTAATAGATTCTAGCAATTATATTTTATAGTTTTTTGTAGCACATTTTTATTTTTTTTAAATTTTGTAGAAATATTTCCGCCAGGGATATGCAAAACAACCAAAAAGTGCATGTATTTGTCAAGATGGCGGCAAATGCTCACCTTAAATTTTTCAGGACTTTTTCTCATGCCCTAGATGCGCACATAAAAGAAATTGAAATTTTCTATATAATACCACGTATTAAATATCATAACGATTGCAAACTTTTATTTATTTACTGACGCTATCAATAAAAAATTATCAGGAATAAAGCACATTTATTGTTCATTTCTATCCTACTATATTACTGGTTACACAGAGGAATGTTATCAATAAAGAGAATGATCACTCATCAAAAGCAAAAGCTAAGTAGTAGAATACGGTTGATTTTCCGAGAAATATTAGGGCGTTTACGCTAGTCATATTAGACTCGAACCTTCCAATTAATCTTCCCAGGTTGCAACCACCAATGCTATAAGTGGAATTTATTTTACTTCGCAAAATTAACGGAGAATAAAAAGTTATTGACAATATTATCAACAAAAAACGCGATTTTTTAAATTTTTTTTCAATTAAAAATGACCTTGTATTTCCATTTCTTGTATGTACATATATAAGTGCATTAAAATTTGTGAATAAAAAATAGCATAAAGAAGAAAAATCTCAAAAAAGTCGTAGAAATATTTTCCATTTTGCATACATTGATCAATCACACTTCGGTTGCGTAGCTTTATGAATTATGTACCGATAACAAAAGACACTTGTAATCTCCATTCACATACCTGTCATTATTACATTACACTTATTTTAAATTTTTCTTTTTATCGGTATATAATTCACAAAGCCACACAGCCAAAATGTAATTGACCAAAAACCTTTACATCTGTAAAAGTGCTATTTGTAATGCAAAATAGAAAATATTTCTAAGATTTTTTTGAGATTTTTCTTCTTTATGCTGTTTTCGTTCACGAATTTTAATACACCTACGTACAAGAAATGTAAATACAATAATTTCTTTCAACAGTAAACTGAGCTTCTATTTTTAAATAAAAATATGTCACACTGTAATACAGAGCCGGTAAAAAATTTTTCATATAAAAACATCAACATATGTAATTATTATATATCACATATGCTCATACACATTTTTTTCTCTTGTACAATGTCGTTCGTACATACACTAAAAATAATAAAAAGAAGAATCTCTCTAAAAAATAATTATAAAAATTATATTTGCATTGTCTTTCTTAAAAAAAGTGAAGTTTGAGATAATGAGAAAAATGTGCATATACATAATCATATATAGTTATTATACAACGATTATATGTGAGCATTTGTTTCATTACCTCAAACTTTACTTATTATAAAAAATACAATACCACAATAAACTTTTATTAATTTTTAGAAACTTCTCTTTATTATTTTTCCTGTATATACGAACAGAGATTGTACAAGAGAAAGAAACATGTATGGACATATTTCATGTATAATTATATATTTTATAATTTATATATCAAATTAATTTATATATGTCTTTATGTGACAAAATTTTTACCAGGAAACGTCTATCTGTCTGTGTGTCAAGTCCGTCTGTTTGTCTGTCTGCCTATCATATGACTGTCACTTTGGAACTCAATCCTTACGTTTACGCGAGCGTTACCTCTGTACTAATTTACGATAATTCATTCCGTATAAAAGAGGATCTGTAGCACATCTTATCCTGCGTTACTATCAAGAGACACGGGCTACGGTCAACGTGACGCTAAAAATGTTTTGGAGCGTTTTTCTTCTCTTTCTTTCTTCATTGAAAGAAAAGAGAAGAGGAATGCTTCGACGCATTTGTAGCGTCACGTTGACCGTAGCCACGGTAGTGAGGTTCGTGAACCTGGAATCCAACTTTTTAAAAAATGATTTTTTAATACAGAAAATAATAGTATTTTGTTTGTAGTTGATTGTAGTGAATTACTTTTGTTTGTAGTTGTACCGTTTGAGTAATAATTGCGTTTGAACAGTTCGCCAACTATTAATTATCATTAACTTTGTTAATTATCAAGATTTCTTAATTCCGTTTTTTCTATATAATTCAGAATCGATTGTAGTTATTTGTAGTGATTTTACTTTCGTTTGTAGTTGTATCGTTTAACAGTTGCGCTTGTTTAAACAATTCGCCAAGAGTTCACTTTGTTAATTATCAAGATTTCCTCAATCTGTTTTTTTCTATGTGCTTCAGAATTGTTTGTAGTTGTTTGTAGTAATTTTACTTTTGTTTATAATTGTACCGTTTTAACTATAGTTATGTTTAAACAATTCGCCAAGAGTAAACTTTGTTAATTATCAATATTTCTTAATTTCGTTTTTTTTCTATATGATTCAGAATCGTTTGTAGGTGTTTGTAGTGATTTTACTTTTGTTTCAAATTGTACCGTTTGAGTAATAATTGTGTTTAAACAATTCGCTTAGAGTAAACTTTGTTAATTATCAACATTTCCCAAATCCGTTTTTTTATGTGTTTCAGAATCGTTTGTAGTTGTTTGTAGTAATTTTACTTTTGTTTTAGAATTGTACCGTTTGAGTAATAATTGTGTTTAAACAATTCGCCAAGAGTAAACTTTGTTAATTATCAAATGGACTGATAAACAAGGTCAAATTTTGCATCGCAATGGAACCTAAATCTATAAAAAATCTATGAAATCTAATCTATAAAAATTCTTCTTTAAATCCTAAGAAATACGAACATCATTTATCCGAAATGGTGGAAAAGTTGCGAAAATGGTGCACATTAAGATATTAGACTTTAATATTGGTTTACATAGGGTGCGTTCCGAAATTCACTGACAGTACTGCCAGTACTGTCACAATACGGAACGTTGATCAGTAAAGGAGCATCGTCAGTAAAATGAATTTTGGAACGATTCTCAGTAACGAGTCTCGCCGTTTTATCAACAAATATGGCAGCTAGATCCATACGTGAAGAAGAATTGCAGTTATGGAATGAAGCAATGGATTTAGTATTTGAGTCGTCCTCAGATGAATCGGATTCGTCCTCTGAGTCCTCTGAAAGTGAAAGCTCCAGTGACAACGAAGAAGAGGAGGACTTACAAATATTAAATTGTGTTGTTCATGTCGCTCGTGGACGGGGAATGCCTCTGCCTCGTCAAAAGAATTATGTAGAAACGGTGGTACCTACATATTCTCCCAAATTTTTCAAGGAAAATTTTCGGTATGTGCTATTATTTATGAAATAATGAAAGAGTATTATATTAGGATATATGTGAGGTTATGAACCTACTAAGATGTGCAATAGATGTGTCTGTAATTATTTTGTTTATTGTAGGATGTTTCCAGCAACGTTCGAATATTTATTCGAACTGGTGGCTCCTGAATTAGAGAGGCGACACAATCGAGGACGGCCCACAATATCAGCAAGAAAACAACTTTTAATAGCTCTCTGGTATATGGGCACTCCTGACTCTTATCGGTAAGCATAATGTCTACATTATTATTTATTGTATTTAAGAGATATCCATCTATATTTCATGTTTTCTTCACTGTACAGGTCAGTATGTAAAACATTTTTGATGTGGGACATGCAACAGCAGTCAGAGCTGTTAGGCGTGTACGTCACGCTCTGCATTCTTTGGCTCCACAATTCATCACCTGGCCTCGAGAAGACAAAGTGAACACTACAATTGCAGACTTCAGAAAAAAGAGCCCTTTTCCTGGTGTTATTGGCGCCATTGATGGGTGTCATATCGTCATCAATGCCCCGAAATCTAGTGAAGGAGCTTACATAAATCGGAAAGGAGCACACTCTATCCAGTTCCAGGTATCAAAATAATACACTCCAGACTGCGTTTCAAATTTATTTCTTGGAGTAGAGTAGCCTTTGATTTGACCAATTAGATCAAAAGAAATATAAATTTCTTTGTTCTGATTGGTCAATCATAAGCTATTCTATGCCAAAGAGTAAAATTTTTGG